>PVKE010017651.1:0-30484 GCA_004027555.1 Craseonycteris thonglongyai
ATCCTGGTAACCACCAAACCATTGAGTGTGTCCATAATGCTGGTGCCCTCTCCCACCTTCCCTCCCTCTCTCCCTCCCTCCTCCTCCCCCTCCCTCCGGCAATCACCAAGCTATTGAGTGTGTCCATAGGTCTCCTATAAAAGTGAAAGTAACAAAGACACAGAGGCATCTACTTTTAATATAATGACTTCACCAAATATATCAGCCACTTCCTAGTCTGTGGACTTCTAAAGTAACAACTGCCGCCCTTGGCTCCATATGGAAGATTGCTTACCAAAGCTGCCCTTTTAGTAGCTCTGACCCCTGACCTGTCTCCTATCCCAAGGGTAGTGCTTACACCCTCGGAATTAGAAATGTGAGAATGATGCTTATACAGATATGTCAGGGCTTAAATGATGGATTTCTGGGACTATAACGACCACCGCAGAGCACAAGTTCAAAAGTAAGAGCTGTTACTTTGAGCTGTCGTTCTGTTTCTGGAAAGCATTACTTGGCCCCACCCCACCCTGCGTAGTCTCACATGCATTCGTCTGACGACTAAAAGGCCTATAAGATATCAGTAAAACATAAACCAATTGATGTCTCTTCTGCAAGGTCAAGTGCACACTGAAAATGGTTCCAGATTTCACCATTAGGGTCAGAGAGTCTTAGGCTCCATTTCCAGATTCTGGCTGCTGTTGTGTCCCAGCCATGGGACTAAAACAAGAATGATGGGCACAGTGTCTCTTGAACTGAGCACTGAGCAATGTGAGTCAGTGGGTCCTGAGAAATCCAATATGTCTCGATCAGCAAATTTTCTAGTGAAACAAATGATATGGACAATAAAAAAAAATGCCTATATCAAGGGTGAGAATTGTTTCCTGAAACATTTATTTAGTCTGTGTGTGTGTGTGTGCGCGCGTGTGTGTGTGCATGTGCAGTAAGTTGTGATATAAATTTTTTCTTTGCTCTGAGTCTAAATCAAACCAAATTGGAAAGCCCCTGCCTTGAGTAACTCAGTATATTTACTGAGGAGAAAGTAAACTTATTTGAAGGCCTGAGAAGAAAAAAGAAAGACTTATGCGATGGGGAAAAATAGAAATGAAGCAGAAAATGTACATTAGAAAGGGCAGATTTGGGCTTAGCCAATGAAAAAACAATTTCTTTCCAGTATTGAAATCTTCAGCCTCTTGAGGACATTGGTTTCTATTGAAGAAGGGACGAGATGGTCACCAGCATGAACTGTGAATGTGGTGGCTTCTGCATTTAAGAACTACTCATTCTGGTAATTTCCAACCACTTCTTTGGAAGTCCTGTTTTCTTACAATGAGCACAGACTCCCCAGGTGGGTAGTTTCTGCTATTGAACTCTAAGTTTTTAAGCTATTGGGCATTTCTGTAAATTTTATAACTTGACCCTTTTCTGTACATTCATATGATGCCCTTATTTTAAAATAACACTTTTAGGGTTTGGGACTGAGGGATTTAAAAATGGTAAAAAAAAGAAAAGAAAAGAAAAAAACAATTGCTTTAGTTGAAAAGTAATCCAGCTTATTTTCCATTATGTTTCAAAAAAAAAAAATGAAGCACTGATTACAAAATAGGAAAGAACAAATAAAATAATACCAGTTGCAGTGGGAACACTTTGAAATCAGTAGTTATAAAAATAGCCTCATTTTCCATTGAAGTTTATAGTATATTTTAAGATGAGAAGCTCTGTAACAGTGGTTAGGACTAGCATGCTTGTCTTTCTCAATCAGAAAATGAATTCAGGACAGAATGTTATATTGGACAAAGATTTTATAAAATAAAATTTGATAGTTGTGTGGGCTTTGATTTCTAATCTCAAAATTCAACACACTGAATTTATAGATTCTCAGATAAAGGCCTAGAGTCTGGTATCTAGTTTTTAAGCATTTCAGATAGAGAAAAACACCAATATATTGCCTGAGATTTTACAAAGGTATTTTGGTAAAGAAAAGTTAACAAGTTGACTTGAACTTCACCACATGGTTTCACACTAGAGGAGGGTTCCAAAAGGTCACTTGGCTTGCCAGAGAGAACATAGACTTTGGACACCAACCTTCTGTTCTATCCTCTATTCTACTTTCTCTTTTATTCTATTGTATTTAAGCTAATGGTCCCTAATTTCCAAGAGGAATCAAGCAATTTATAATCCACAGAGAACCATACGCTACACGGGCCTTCAAGGTCCTCCGACAGGTAAACATACAAAACAGATGGACACAAGAAATGCATTAATGAGATAAAATGGCAATTCAAGTGACAAGCCAAAGAAGACATTCGTATGATCAGAAGCTTTAACAGGTTAAAATTGATTTTCTGATTAATCCTACCTTATTAAGCATGCAAAACCTTCTTCTATTTGCTTCATCATAGGGGTTAGAGTACCCACTAAATTATTTCACAAACATAGATAAGCATGTATGCTTCTGGTATGGACCTCTAAATTGCTCACCCAGTCCAGGTTTCCATCAGCCATAAAAGTTCCACTATAGCTTAAAAGAAATTAGGTGGCATAGTGAGTAATATACACAAGACCTAGAACATTCTCAATTTCTTTTTATTTTCTCAATAATGTAGATGACTATGCTCCTTTTACAATGAAGAAATGGACAGAGTTGGTACAGGGGCCAAGTGCCCAAGGATGATTAGATTTTAAAATTTTAGTAATTAACTTAGGCTATTTATACCTTGGGAATATGGTATCAACAACTTGTCATTGGCAAACAGGTTCAAGAGTTTTCACAGCTTCGCAGCTTCTTATTAGACCAATTATTTTATAAAACATACTCCCATCTATGACCTTGGCCTTTGCCATTGATAGGATGTCATCATGTTAGTGGAGCAGGATTTTCATCTCATATATTTCACATTGTTCCCATCTGTTAAAAATCTCTGCTCATATAGGAACAGCTTATTTTTCTCTGCTGTCTGTCTCTTTGAGGTCATCATTCCTTTGATAATACTTCTCATTTGCAGCTTCTTTTTTATATCCTCCCTAAACTTTCTAGCCTCTTTTCATAAGATCTTTTTACTTCCTTTAAATCCCACAGTCTGCTTTTCAGTTCTTGGGAACACTTTACCCCAGTTGCTCTCTCACGAACGAATCTTTTTGGTCTAGCCTACCACTCCCTAATCTCTTTGCCTTCACAGGATTTTTAGAAGTTCAGACTGAGGCAAGATAGGTCATTCTACCTCTTGGTTTAAAGGGAGTCTGCTATGTTTAATTATGCCCTCTCTGAGGACGCTCCCAAGTTTCTGTTGTCCTCACGATCTATAACTCTCCTTTCTAGTTTCTAAATTCACTTCCAAGAAGAACTTCTCCTAAGTATAATATTCTTGTTCTGCTGCAAAACATGTGTAAGGAACAGCTTATAGGCTCTTGTATGTGTACACACACACACATACACACATGCACACTAGACTTTATGTTAACTGGAACTCAAGTATCCGGCAAAAAAAAAAAAAAATCAAAGAAATAACACTACATTTTTCTGGCATGGGTGCTGGTTAACTAAGAGTCTACTTACGATACATTTATCCGGCATCTACCAAACTTACCAATCCGAATGTGTGCCGGTTAACTGAGAGTCTCCTGTATGTCACAGTCTTAATTAGGCTTTTTTGATTTTACGAGGGCTGTCTGGAAACTATCGAGCCACATAACTGTTCTTGTTATATTGACAATAGATGGATTTTTCCTGGACGGGCCTCACACATCTCAAATCTAGTGCTCTCGACTGATGCACAAGTGGCTGAGCTATAACTGACCCAATTCACCCTCGCAGTTCCTTTCCGTTCCAGAACAGGCTGTGTTCTATACTGGCAGGAGGGGAACAGAAGTGAAGGCCAAACCTCACATCAGCTGTGCCTCCAACCTGCTGCTGGACAGAATGAGCCCCACCCAGAGGCCCCCTACCGGGCGCGATGTCTGAGGACTGACTCTGATTCCAGGGTTTCCCACGCAGCGCACGTGGCAGAAGGAACACAGGTGGTGGAGTTGGGTGCTTATAGCTTTGTGCCCCAGCTTCACCGCCTACTCTGGGAATTTAGGCAAATTATTTAACATTTCAGGTCCTCAACCGCCTCCTGGGGCTCCAATGAGGAAGGACATTATGCATATATAGTACAGTCTGTGTTAATTATTATCCTTATCATAGGACTTTGGCAAAGTGTCAATTGCTTCTCATTCATTTATTTAAAGATCTTGGTGTTTTATAGATGTGGAGGCTAGAAGAAAGCTTGTTGGGGTTAGAATAACTTCCTCTCAGTTTTTCTACAGGTCAATCTATATAGGACCTTTATATTTTAAATGATTACGGTGGAATGGACCACAAGAAAAACAATTCAAGACTAACAGGTAAAAATAATTAATCCTTGTTATCTAGACAGTATGTTTCTCCAGAATTAAGATATTTTTTTTCATCAGTTAAATCAGTGGTTATTGTGGTCAGTATCCTGTTACACTACAAATCAAGAGAAGAGATAACTTGGTCTCTGACTCACAAAAGTTACAAGGTGTCCGTACAGGATGGAATATAATTTGGTGCCAACAGACGTGATCTGGAAATTAGGAGGGCTTCATTTGGTGCTCTGAACACAGCTGACACTCAGGCAGTGCTCATAACTAATACCAGTAATAAGTTACAGCCAGTAATATCAGAGAGCATATGCCTAGGCATCCCAAGAGAATCATTTTCTGAACAAAAAAAAATTGATTGTCCTGCCACCAATATCAATAGGGTAGTATAAAAATTGGTTTCTTATTTTAATTTTAATTAACAAATAAAACAAAATAAAGGAAACAAAAATTTTTAAAACACACTGAATGGCAGGAGAGTTAGAGCTGGAACGAAATAAATGGAATGAGGGTCATTGCCCTTGTGGGCCCTGGCAATTGCAGTAATTCATACGTATTTGAAATCCTGTGATACTCTGACTTCACGTTCCTAGCAGACAATCTTATCAACAAGTTTTCCTGTGAGCCATTCATCAGTGTTCACCTCCACAAAGGCACTTTCTTTCCCTAGATTCTTGTCATTGTCCATGTCAACTGCTGAAGAGAAACAAACAGCCCAGACACAACCTGCAAGCCTATCTACCTAGCACACAGGAGCAACTGGGAGGCTGAGAGAACACAATTTTTTCTTCTCAAATAAGCACCTCTCCTTTGTTACTTTATCCTCATGTCAATGAACTCCAATGGCTTGAAAAAGAAACCCTCTTAAGAATCTTGATATGAAAAGAGGCTGAGAAAATCTGACCATTTACCAACGTGAAGCAATATCCAGTTATTACAGTACAAAGAGAGAGAAAAAGATCTGTGTTGGGTAGAAATTTCATTATCCTACCGGATATTAAAATCCTAATGTCAAGGTTGTCAACATTGTGATAACAAATACAGCCCTAAAAGTGATTGCTTCTTGGAATGTATCTTTAAAGATCATTTATAATTCAGTAATATCTTTACCACTCTGACTGCTAATATTGATTAGCAGTCAACTACATTAATCAACTCCACACAATGAAAACCTCAGGGAGAGAAATGCAAAAATGAAGAGAAGCCAGAAGGAACTTGTGAAGGCCGGGTTCCAACAACTTTTGATTTCTGTGTAGTGATGAGAATCAAAGGGAAAGTGCAATTTCAATAGCATAAAGAAGCAGAGAAGAAATAGAGACTATACTAGAAACTTACTGTAATACTGAACTTGACTTACACATTCTAAGCTTAAAGATAAAATAAAATCAGTTTATAAAGAGAACTTCTGGCACCTTTAATAAGGAAGTCCTTATGATAAGATTCAAAGCTGGTAGGCAGAGCTTTCTGAGAAGATTCCTGGATGTATTTCCTGTTACAAGAACTGAAACCTGTGAGCCAAGACTCACAACAGGATGTAATGATTCCAGACTTCCCCAGGTTGGGGAGATGGATCTGTGTATACAACACTCAAGCAAGTAACTGAAGAGTAAGACCTAACAACCCTCTGTTCTATTTATGCAAGAGGGTCAGGCGAGGGCCCTGGGGTGTCGGTTTCTAGAACGGCTTCTACCTGCCTTGCTTAGGAGACCTTGGCTGCCAGATAGGATTTTAGCAAACCTTAGAATATGAATGCGTAGAAAATTTTAGAGGTTCTAATGGCTGGGTCACCCAAGCAGCACTAGGATCCCCACCCTACTCTGATCACACTTTAAAACCTCAGATCAAAAACAAACCTTTTGGGGAAGCTGGGATAGCTCAGCAGTTTGAGAGCTTGTCTCACAACCACAAGGTACTGGGTTTGGATGCCAGTGTCCGCCCGTGCAAACCCATGTGCTGAACTTCAGTGTAACTGGTAACCATCAAGATGGGGGTAAAGGTGCTTGCCCCCCATGCAGGAGGTCACTGTGTCAGTTCCTGCTCCACACAGCCCCACATCCACCTGTGCAGAATGAAACCACGTCATAGCTAGTGATGTGCAACTATAGAGACTGCTCTGGGCCCTCCCCCTTCTCTCTCTCTCTCTCTCTCTCTCTCTCTCTCACTTGCTCGCTTGCAAACATGCACATGCATACACACACACACACACACCTTTTCTCAAAACCAATAAAATAAGTCTTTAAAAAAAATGAATCCTTTTAATGACAATTGATTCACCTAAACTTAAGGATGGTTAGTGTTTGAGCATTGCTTGTATAAGCTTCCTGTCACCAGGCCAGTTTTTATGTGCCTGTCTAGAAGCATTCTTGGGATTTTCAGGTCACCATTTGTGTCCACCTGGGTCACAGGTAAGCTACTTTTAAAAAGCAGCTACAGGACATTTTCTACTCAAAACAATTAACAATAGAATATAAGGGTTTAGTTGAGAAGAACTGACACAACACTGTAAGGAAGATTATAATTAACCTTTAGTTTAAGGATATATACAAGGTCTGTCCAGAGAAAAGCCAGCCACAGTTCCCTCTATTTTTCGTAGTATATGGCTGGATACTTTCCGGGCAGCCCTTGTATAAATGTGCACATACAATCAATGCAGCCTGCCGTGGGTGTGGGAGTCTGAGAACAGAATATTTGTCATTTCTCCTCTTGCTTGTTCTTAATCTTGACTCACAGGGATGCCTCTAATTTCTTCTGACCTCCACACCCCAGTGACTACTTCAGAATTTTCTAATCCTTCAGTCCAGTTATCTCTCAAGACTCCGCTCAGCAATTTAGACAGGCTGTTTCTCTCTGTGTTTTCAAAGTGAAGTTAACAGTTTCTGTGAGAAAAAAAAAGGTTAAAAGGAAAAGGCTCTCTTCCCTTAGAAACAACAGTTTAGCTATATATTTTCCCATTTTTTAAATAACACTTCTGTACCCCACCCACAAACACACAACTGTGGTACAAGAAAAAGACAAACATCATGAAATAAAAAGATGGGTATATTAGCAGGGTGCTAAGTGAGCAGGCTTTACCCTGTCGTCGCAGAATTCTTGGTAAAGCCTCAGAGCTAAAATGCGAAGAGTTAGGTTGTGGATGTATGTGAATGTCTAAAGAAAGGGGATGATCAGTAAAGAACATGCTGAGAGGTTATTGCAACAAACAAACAAAAAACAGATAGGTGACCTTAGCGCCCTGCCCTCACCTCAAGCCAATTTAGGAAGGCTTCCAAAGAACCACTCAGAGACTGTGGAGATGGATGCTTCTAGGACAGAAACATCTTCTGGTGGGAGGCTTGCCAAGTTGTGCAAATACATGGGTCCCTTAATAGGGGTACAGGAACAGAAGAGTATGGGGACAGATATCCTGGAGGAACTTGATGTGTCCCCTGGGTTTATGCAACTCAGAGATTGGAGCCTGATGCTTACTTGGAGAAAGTCTAAAGATAAGAAACTTGCTGGAGTTTTCCTGCTAACACAGTAATTTGAGATGCTACTATGAAAGCAAAATGCCTTTTCAGTGATGGATTTACCTGTGAATAAGAGTAGACCCCACAGACATTAGCTGAGCTTGATTCTTCTTTTAGTGTGTGTGTGTGTGTGTTTAGAGATATATTCTACTGTTTTTGACAGAGACAGAGAGAAGGGGGAGGGCCCAGAGCAGTCTCCATAGTTGTGCATCATCAGTTTTTGACAGGGTTTTGTCCCACACAGGTGGGCAGGGGCTGCACAGGGTTGGAACTTGGCTGCGGGCCTCCCACATGGCAGGAACACCCCTCAAGCCGGGGGCCAAACCTGGGGGGTGAGAACCAAACTAGGGGCCTCCCACATGAGAATCTTGCCCCAGTTCAGCATATGGGTCCTCATGGGCTGGGGCTGGGATTTGATTCTTGGTCCCTGGGGCCACAAATCAAGCACTTAACCCGCTGAGCCATCCCACTTCCCCTTGATTTTTTTTTTTTTTTTTTTTTGAGAGAAGGTGAGAGGAAAAGAGAAAGATGGAAGTGGAAAGGGTCCAGAGCACTCTTCAAAGTTATACATCATTAGTTATGACATAGTTTCATTCCACACAGGTGGAGGTAGGGTTGCACGGAGCGGGAACCAAACCAGGGGCCTCCTGCGTGGGAAGTGAGAACCTTCACCATCGAGCCATATTGGTAGTCATCAGTTGTGCTGCAGTTCAGCACATGAAGTTACATGGACCAGAGCCAGGAATCAAACCCCAGACCTCTGGATTTTAAGGCAAACACTCAACTGCTGAGCTATCCCAGTGTCCCTAGCTGGGCTTCCTTTTTCTTAAATGACACACTGTTTAAGAGATCTAGCTTTGACTTGTACATCTGGAAACTATGTAATTGTTGCCAGCCAATGTCACCCCATTAAATTTAACAATAAAAAATAAAACTAAAAAGAAAGATATAAGTGGACATAAAAAAAAGAAGAGATCTAGCAACAAGTTAGCTGAATCCAATAGAAAGAGGCTGTAAGGGGTACACTACAGATAAGTACTAAAACATTAGTCAGAGTGTGACAGGGCATTTCAGGTCAGAAGTCCACAGTGGGAGGATTTCTGAAGAAATCTGTATTAGTTATTAATTATTGCTGTGCAAAAAGAGAACCACAAACTTATAAAACAACACACACTGCTACATCACAATTTCTGTTGTTTCGTGGTCCAGGCATAGCTTAACTGTTCCTCTGCTAGGCTGCAGTTGAGGTGCTGGTTGGGATCGTGGTCTCCTTTGGGTCTTAACTGGAGAAAGGTCGTACTTCCAATCCCTGTGGTTATGGGCAGCATCTTTGTGAATGTCACGCTGAGGGCTTTGGATTCTGGCTGGGTGTTAGTTGGAGGCTGCCCTCAGATCTTTGTCACAGGGCCCTCTCCACAGGTAACTTACAGTGTGACTAGCTTCAAAGCCAGCAGGGGTGATATAGTCCTCTCACAAGAAAAAGAACAGCTTGCCATGAAAGAAGAGCCAACTGTAGAATGCTTACCATGACCAAGGGTATTGGAGAAGCAAGGGAGAGCTGCCAACAACACCAGGCGTCTGACCCTTGAGCTCTCTCTCTCTCTCTCTCTCTCTCTCTCTCTCTCTCTCTCTCTCTCTCTCTCTCTCTCTCTCTCACCCCATCCCAGAGGAGCCAGGACCAGCAAAGTGAAGGACAGGAGATGAAAGCCCCAGAGGTCATAGCTGAAACCTGTAACCACAGTCCCTTCCCTAGTGCAGCCTTCTGATCTTACATCAAACCTGGAGCTGAAAGGGAGGGAAAGCATTAAGATAAATGAGAGGTTAAGTTATTTTTCTGTTGTGGCTGACTAAAATATTTTAAATCTAGACCTGAGACTATGCCTGAACACATCAAAGTGACTGAACAAACCTATGAGATCATCGAAGATCCCATTCCTGGGAATATCATTAAGAAAAATAATGGTGTATTTTAGAGTTTTTGTTCTAGCAAGTTCAGTTTGTTAATTAATTCGTTTTTCATGAGTTTATTCAGGAGGCTTCAAGACTCAATGAGAAATACAGATGTGCAGTTAGTCTTCATGTAACAAAGAAAAGGGGGAAAAGCAGAGAAGAGATAGAAGAATGAGGACAAAGAATAGGAAGAAGAAGAGGTTGAGGGTCGAGAAGGAAGAAAAGAAGAGATGAAGGAAAGTGAGAGGGAGAGAAGAATGGGAAAGATAAGAAAGAGAAGTGACGATCTGAGGAGACTGGTTTTGATGCAATATCTACCTCTGACCTCAAAGGTGAAAAACCAGGGAAAACAGGTTTTTTCCTAATTTGTACCTAAACCAGTCTGGTTTGTTCATAAAACAGATTGCAGCTGCCTTCAAGGAGTTGATATTTCAATAGAAAGTGAAATTCATTACCATTAAATTATTGGATTACTCCCTGCTCTTCTTTTCAGATTACATCGGCCCTTAATTTCAAATACCAATCAGGTAATATCTCTTAGTAGCACTGCGTGTCTGGAAGACATGTGATCATCCTTTTTCAGAGGAAAAGATGGCCACATGCAAACCAGGAAACTGTCCCTCATCAGACACCAGACCTGCCAGCATCTTGACCTTGGACTTTCCAACATCCAGAACTCTGAGAAGTCAGTATGTGTTGTTTCACACCATTCAGAGTATGGTATTGGGTTATAATAGCCAAGCAGACAAAGACAGAGGTAGTTGAGATACTCAATAATATCTCGTGGGTGACCTGCACATGCTTTCATATTTTAATACACAAAAACTAGCAGGTACGATCCAATAACACAAAATGAACATGCAAAAAAAGGAATGAATTTTTTTCCTTTGGAGATGCGTGCACATAATTGTGGACAATTCCTGCCCTTAGTTTACCAAGCACCAGTGTTTGTGACCTTGTGCTTCATGCACAAATGTCCTGCTTAGGGACAAAGTGGCCCACATCCTATCTGCCTCAGTTAACTTCCTGGTCAACAGAGGAATGCTTCCTGAATCACGTGTACCACAGATGGTAGTAATGGTTGGTATATGCTTAATACCTAAAATTTTAAAATGTCATAGTGATGTCTTGGCAACAAAAAATCATATTAAACTGAGAGTTTCTAATTACAAAAAAATCACTATTGAAATTATTCAAATATGGGGAAGCCGGGATGGCTCAGTGGGTTAAGCGCTCACTTTGCAGCCCTGGGGACCGAGGATTGAATCCTGGCCCTGGCCTGTGCAGACCCATATGCTGGGCTGGGAGCTCCCCCAGTTCAGTTCTCACCAGGGCGAGACCCTGGCCCAGTTCCTGCCCTGTGCAGCCCCGCCCACCTGTGGAATGAAACTTTGTGGAAAAACTGATGATGTACAACTGTGGAGACTGTTCGGGGCCCTCCCCCTTCTCTCTGTCTCTGTATCTCTCTCTCTCTCTCTCTCTCTCTGTCAAAAACAATAAAAATAAATCTTTTAAAAAAAAGAAATTATTCAAATAATCCTATAGGACTTTCAAAAATAAACTAATTGACCCTTTTGTTTCTAACCAAACATATAAATGGACCTGCTAGAAAGGAAACATTTAAGAAGAACAACATAAAAAACTAGAAGGATCATAAATAGTAAACTGATCATAAATAAATAGCTTGGGCATGATAAGTAATCTAAGAATATGTTTTAAATTTTCAGAGATACTGATATCAGGAGGAAAAAAATTCATGGACTGTTCTAAGTATACAAAGTCAAATTCTCTTGGCTGGGTGTGAATTTCAGAGAGCTCATCACACTACCCTGAATGGCTGATCACTGCACTGAAAACTGAGTTCATCTAGAATCAGCAGTCACATTGCTCAATGAAAACATATTTTTCTTTTTAGCAGGTTTGGCATTCAAAATATGAAATAATTGGGTTTCCCATGACATCCATCTGCTTACCTTCCTCCTTATACACACACACGTAAGCCATTAATTATTAGAGAGAAAGAGGGAGAGAGAGTTTTCAGGGCAGAAGGCAGACAGAGTAAGCCAAACCAAACCTTTCAAATGGTGCCATTGTTCAATCATCTGGAAAAAGCAAATGCAGTCATTTCCATTTTTCATTTTAAAAATGCAAACCCTCTCCTCAGGAGATGACAACAGGTGGATGAGCAGGGTCTCCGACAAACGCTACAAAATCACTCCCTGTTTGAGAATAAAAATATTTGCTGCACACAGGTCAAGTGCCTTTCCAGCATTAGCAAAGAGTGAGTGGAGCTGGGTTCCACACCATGATTTCTGTCTCTCCCAATAGTGACTGGGTAACAGCCGTGTGCTGATGAGGTGAATTTTGCTTCTAGCTCTCCCCCACAAATTGCAAGTATCACCCTGCCAGAGAGCAGTTTGAGTTCATAGGATTTCTGCCCAGCCTGATTTCCCCTTCATTCTTTGTTTAGATACCATCATTTTAACCTTGAGGATTCTTTATGATCTTTCAGGATATGTTTCCCCGTCATTACAGCCTCTCAAATATCACAGGACCTGTGCTGAAGAGTAGGCTTTTGAAGAATTCACTTGCTCAGTCTTTCAACATTTTCCAAGCCAGTTAGCATGTGTCATAATGCCAGTGAGCATAGGCCACATCCAGAGTGATGTGAGGGACACTTTCATTATCAGGTATATTCATGTCCCCCAGTGCCTCCTACTCTACTGCTTCTCCTGTCATTCATTAGAACAGCAACAGGGACAGAGCTGACAATTGCTCGTCTGTGAGCCCCTCCCTTAGCACCCCACATTTTTCTGTCCCATCCTCCACATTCAGGATCCGGTGGAAAACTCAACAGAATAGAATAATTCCTTGTTATTTTGGAGGGACTGAAACCGCTCCTAAATGCTACCTCAGTGTTAGGGAGGGCAAGAAGCTGGACCCTAAATTGTTGTGTATTAGTCAGGATTCTCCATAGAAACAGAACCAATAGGGTATGTTGTGTATGTTTGCAGAGAAAGAGAAAAGAAAGAGAGAGAGGGAGAGATGATAAAGAATTGTCTCATGTGATTATGAAGACTGAGATGTCCCAGGATCTCAAGCTTGAAGACCCAGGAGAGTCAACAGCATAAATTCCAGTTCAAAGTCAACAGGATCAAAACCCAAGAGGCAATTTTTTGGTCCAAGTCTAAAGACAGGAAGAATACTGAAGTCACAGCAAAAGCACTCATGAAGGAGGAAGTCCCTCTTGCTAAAGGGAGGATCAGGCTTCTTGTTCTGCAGCCATGCAACATATAACCCCCATTTGGGTCAAGGATGGACAGCATATATGACATGGCCCCTTAAGATTATAACAGAGCTGAAAATTTCCTATGCCTAATGATGTCTTAGCCATGAAGTCCTTCGCAGCCATCCTGAACGTCGCAGGGCAAGGCTTTACACTTTATGCTGGTTTCAGTCTAGCTTATATGCTAAAAAAAAAAAAAAAAAAAAAATACCTGGGGGCACTCACACGGGCCCTGGGAGCTTCCCACAGACGTCTCCCTTTTCTAAACCAGTGTTATAGCTGGACTGGCCATTGTGGTTCTTATTGTGATTTAAGATGCCCTTCAACAATACTTGAGATGCCAAAAAATGTATGCACATTTTTAAAGATTTATTTTTATTGTTTCTGACAGAGAGAGAGACAGAGACAGACAGAGACAGACACAGAGAGAAGGGGAGGGCCCAGAGCAGCTGCACATCACTGGTTCCTCCACATAGCTTCACTCCACAGGTGAACAGGGCTGCACAGGGCAGGAACCAGGCCTGGGTCTCACCCCAGTGAGAACTGAACTGGGGGCACTCCCCAGTTCAGCATACGGGTCCACACAGGCCGGGACCAGGACTCGATCCTCGGTCCCAGGAGCCACAAAGCAAGCACCCACTGAGCCATCCTGGCTTCCCCATATGCACATTTTAAGAGATGTTATGTATGTATGTACTACCTTTTGAAGTTGAACTGAATTACAGTAGCAATGTGCAGTATGACATTTGCTCAAAAGATAACATTAATCAAATGAATGCTAGTGTCACCATGCAACAGGCCTGACAGTAGAAGAAAATGGCAGAAGCACACTTGTCCTTCAGGAATGTAAGAGCATTTTGAAGTGGTATTTGAAATTCGAGAACACAGTGGAAGTATAACAATGGAGGCATGGGTATGCAACAGAACTTCCAACACGCATAACAGTTGCACATATTCATGATAAGTTTGAGACACATGATAAGTTGAAACAGCATGTGCAGTGATGCAAGTGGACACTGTGGTCAACTTTGCTCAAGCAGTAGTTTGCTCTAATCAGAAGTGTCTGGACTATGACAGTAACTGCTCTGAGTACCTCTTATAATTGCAGACGTCAAACTTGACTTGTACATCTTTCATAATCGGTACATATTGAGTATTAGAATTTTAGGACAGTTTTTTCCTTTCTTAAAATGTGTACTCATTTTTGGCACCCTCTGTATATATAAGGAAACTTGGAAGGGAATACATTTATTACTTGCAGCTCCTGGAGTTGTACAAGGCATGCCTGGGGGCACACAGCGAGGTCAAGGGTCAAGCCTAAGGGCCTCAGATTTCCCAGGCTCACTATCGGTGATTTTAAAACATACGGGTAAGAATTTAAAGCAGAGAAAGAAAACAAAAATAAGTCGTCCAAATGGCCAGTTACCAAGATCGCAAAAACAAAGCAGCCCCAGCAAGGGCAGGCAGCCTGGCTCTATCTAGCCCTGTGCCTGGCAGTGTCTTTATTCCAGAGAGCCTTCCTTGAAGTGGATGGCTGGGCACTCAAAGCTCACGCTGGGCACTTGCATTCCAGCGCTTATGTTACAATTACGTGTGTGTAGTGATGCTGGCATAAACAACCTACTGCACTGCTATATAAAAGTACGGCACAATTACAGTAGCAGGCTATACCATCTAGGTTGAGATAAGCACTCATGATGTTTGCACCTCTATGAGAAATTACCTAAGGATGCGTTTCTCAGAACAAAGTCCTGGGTAAGTAGCCCGTGACCTTATTCAGGTCTTCAGCAGAATGGATGAGGGTCACTCACATTAAGCAGGGCCATCTGTTTTACTCAGTCTACTGATTTAAATGTTAACTTCATCCAAAACCACTCACAGACACAACCAGAATATTTTACTAAGTATCTGGGCATTCGGTGGCCCAGTCGAGTTGACACATAAAATTAACCATTAGACTTTGGTTCACAATCTCAGCTGTAAACCAGAATCAATGAAGAGTTTTTCAAAATGTTGGTGTGAAATCTGCACTCCAGACCCATTAAATCAGTCTCTGGAATATGAATCACACACAAGTATTTCTTTTCATGAATTAAAAGCAATATTTATTCAATTCTGTTCAAGTCTTTGAGAAACTTGATAAATTTATACCAAAAATATATGAAGAGTGCTCACTTATGGTGGTGGAAGGGAATAGAATGGCATAAGGAACGAATAGGAATAAAAGAAAGGAAGAGGAAGGAAGGGGCTTTAGCAGGAACGGATACTATACTGTGCATTGGGGAACATGGATAATTCAACCCTCTGCCCTTGAAGTCCCCCTCTCCCCACCATACACACACACACAAATCACCCCAACTGTATCAGCTAATTCCTCTGAATTCTCTTTTTCTTTTTTCTCCCATGGTTTCATCGAAGGTTCAGCTGAAGGCCACTCCTGTCTATCTGTACCCAACGGAAGCTGAGGCTCTGCTCTCTTATTTAGGCCTCTTTTCTCACTGTCATCCTGTTATTTAAAGCTTCTAAGTGCTCTTGACTAGCGCCTTAGAATAGTGTGGTTTTTAAATTTTACAGAAGTATTTTTTAATTAACTGTTACATTTATTGGGGTGACATTGGTTGGTAAAGATTACATAGATTCCAGGTGTGAGACTCTACATCACATCGTCTATGCATTGCCATGTGTGCTCACCACCCAGGGTCAGCCCTCTTTCCCTGTATTTGATGTCCCCCTCCTCCTTACCCTCGGGTAACCACTAAACTATTGACTGTGTCCATGAGTTTTTGTTTTTGTTACTTTCAGTTTTATATTCCACATATAAGTGAAGTTATACGGTTCTTGAGTTTTTTCAATCTGATTTATTTTGCTTAACATGATGATCTCAAGGTCCCTCCATGTTCTCACAAGTGGCAGTATTTCATCATTTTTTAGTATTGATATTCCATTGTGTAAATGTACCACAACTTCTCTATCCAGTCATCTATCAAAGGACACTTTGGTTGTTCCCACGACTTGGCCACCGTGAAGAGTGCTATGATGAACAGTGGGGTACATATATTTTTGCAGACTATGGTTTTCAAGCTTTTTTGGTAGATACCCAGAAGAGGGGTTGCTGGACCATATGATAAAAGTATTTTTAATAACTATCTAGGTAATCAAAATGGAAGCCCCAGGTTGACAATTATTGGCCAAGAGATCGTCCTACATGGAATTATTCTTTCCTCTATGTGATATATCATTTGTACCCAAGCAGGAATGTAAATCAGATATCAGCCACGCAGGGAAACAGGCTCTGGGCGGAACTTCTGTTTCCTCTATAAATTGCAGATGGTAGCAGAGATGTCTGGCTTACAGAGCTAGGTTGAAAAGCGGTTTCAAAGAGAAGTATGTGTTCCTGGCCATTGTGATGGTGACAGCAGATTTGAGTTAATGGCATTTATGTCTTGGGGGTGACACCGCATTATTGATGGTTACTCAATAGGCCAAAATTCTCGAGTACTGTCTTAGGAAGTTTAGCCTTAATCTGCTTCTCTAGCTCTCCCCTGATGGAGCTAATTGATATCCTTAAATAAAGCCGCTTTCTGTTAGTAGCCCAGAGCTCTCACCAGTCCACCTCTATGAGTCCCATACTAGGATAAATGTCCCTCCCTCTATGCTCCTAATACAGCTTCCTCTCCACGTCTTTAACATGTCAATCATCAAATGCAATACATTAACAGTATATATCTAGAAATATGTTGCTCCCACTAAAATGTAAGCTGACCCATCCACAGCAGGGACCATGTCGTATTTACTGTGGAGCCCCCATAGGAGCCCCCACGGGAGCCCCAGTGCCTGGTACACATAATGACCACTCGGTGAGTGTTTCTTTCTGAGTAGAACTGAATGTTCCTCTCTTATAGCTCTTATCATAGCCATCTCACACATAAGTCTCTACTGGCAGGCTGCAAACTCCCTGAAGATTAAAGCAACTTCTAGTTCATCATTTTGTCCCCACCACAACTCCTACGATTGTATAGAACTCAAGACCATCATTGTTTAAGTGATAACGTTACTGAGGCACAATTTGAAAGTTTCATCACAGAGAAGTCAGTAATACATTAAGAAGATAAAATTCTCTTATGGCAAAGTTTTCCAGAACAGATAAGTAGTGTTTCAGTTTTGCACAGATGAAAGTCTTTAAAAAAATTTTCTGAATAACTAAGTAGATCAATAAATTAGTGAGCAGCTATAATAAGTGTAAAGCTCACTAACTTGAAGAGAGAGAAACTGGGTTTGAATCCTACTTGAATTATGGATACAATTCAGTCCTTAGCACATGCTCATTGATTGTTAACACCTTCTTCTATTTTTTTTTTTTGCAGAAATCAGACAGACTAATCTTAACATTCATATATAAAATCAATAAAACCAGAGTAGCCAAAATAATTCTGAAAAAGAACAAGATTGAAGGACTTATACTTCTCTATTTCAAAACTAACTACAAAATCTCCAGTAATCAAGATTGTGTGGTAGTGACATAAGAATATACATATAGACGAAAGGAATCGAATGGAGAATCCAAAATAAATCCTTACATTTATGGTCAATTTATTTTTGCAAGAGTGCCATGATAATGCAATGGGGGAAAGAACAGTGTTTTCAACAAATGGCTGAGACAATGAAATATCCATATGCAAAAGAATGATCATCAAACCCTTACCTTACACCATATATATGGATCAAAAATATAAATGTTAAAGCTGGAACTATAAAACTATTAGAAGAACACAGTTGCAAATCTTTGTGACCTGCATAGTCTTTGGATGCGTTAAGCCATGACATCTTAGATATATCACCAACAGCACAAGCAACCAAAGAAAAATACGGATGAATTGGATGTCATCAAAATTAAAACATTTTGTGCTTAAAGCACACAATAAAAAAAAAAGTGAAAAGACAATGGAGTGTATGGTAGAAAATATTTTTAAATCATATATCTGATAAGGGCCTTGTATCCAAAATACACAAAGAAATTTTACAACAACAGCAAAATTTTAAAGGAAAAGAAATTACTTGTCAATTGAATACAAGTAGATCTTTCTCCAAAGAAATTATACAAAATTCCTAGTCAACACAGAATGCCTATAATGTGCTATAACTCAGCTATAAAAAGGGATGAAGTATTGATGCATGCTATAGCATGAATGAAATTGAAAAATACTATGCAAAATGGAAGTCAGACAAAAAAGGCCACACATTGCATGATTTTCCTTATATGAAACGTTCATACTAACTAAAGCCACTCAAACAAAAAACAGACTCGTTGTTTACCAAGGGCTGGGTGGGGGTGGGCATAGGGGACTGAAAAATAATTACTAACAGGTCAAAAGTTTCTTTTTGAGATGGTGAAAATCTTATAGAATTATGTATTGGGAAGGGTGCACAACTTTGTGAATACACTAATGACCACTGAATTGTATATTGTAAGTGGCTGGTTTTCTTTTTTTTTTTAAGACTTGTGTTTATTGTTTTTGACAGAGAGAGAGAAAGAGGAAGACAGAGAGAAGGGGGAGGGTCCAGAATAGTCTCCATAGTTGCACATCACCAGTTTTCTACATAGTTTTCATTCCACAGGTGGGCACGGGGTTGCACAGGACAGGAACTGGGCTGGGGGCCTCCTGCATGGGAAGCATCCCAGGGGTAGGAGCTGAACCAGGGCCCCCCCACAAAGGAGGGCCACCCCAGTGAGAACCAAACTGGGGGCACACTCCATTTCAGCGTATGGATCTGCATGGACCAGGGCTAGGATTTGATCCTCAGACCCCAGGGCTGCAAATGAGCGCTCAAACCACTGAGCCATCCCAGCATCCCCAGTGGCTGGTTTTCATGGCATGCTAATTATGTCAAACTTTTAAAACTTTATAAAATGTAAAAGATGGAAAAGGTAACATTTGTCAAAAAAAAAAAAAAGCTGGTGTGGCTATATATATATGTTACTATCAAGCAAAGGAGATTTTATAGCAAAGAATTCTCAAAACTCAGTAGTAAAAGTAAAAACTGGCAAAAATAATTGAACTGACACTTTACAAAAAAAAATATATAGTTCAGAAATAAGCACATGAAAAGATGCTCATCCATCTTAGTCATTACACAAATGGACATTGAAATTACAACAGAATAAATAGTACGAGGACCTGTTAGAATGGTTTAAATAAATAAGACATGTAGACCAGGGACTGGGTGGGACGCAGAGGAAGTGGGTCTTTCATACAGTGCTGCTGGAAATGTAAAATTGTGCACCCCTTTAGAAAACAGTTTGGTAATTTCTTTTTTTATTATATTTAAATCTGTTGGGGTGACATTCATTAGTAGCATTACATAGGTTTCAGGCGTACAATTCTATAATACATCGTCTATGTGTTACATCGTATGCTCACCAGCCAGAGTCAGTTCTCTTTCCATCACCATATAATTTACTTAACCCCCTCCCTCCTCCACCCCCGCTTACCCCTTATCCTCTGTTAACCACTAAATTATTATCTGTGTCCATCAGTTTTTGATTCATTGTTTGTTTGCCTTGTTCTTCTGTTGCTTTCAGTTTTATATTCTGTACATGAGTGAATAAATATGGTTCTTGACTTTTTCTGTCTGACTTACTTTGCTTAGCATGATGATCTCAAGTTCCATCCATGTTGTCACAAATGACAGTATTTCATCTCTTCTAATGGCCAAGTAGTATTCTATTGTGTATACGTACCTCATCTTCTTCATCCAGTCATCTATTGAAGGACACTTTGGCAGTTTCTTAAAAATTAAACATGCGTTTAGCATAGGCTGCAGCTACCTTCAAGTATTTATTCAAATGCAATGAAAAGCTATGTTCATGCAAAGATGTATATGTACATGAATGTTCACAGTAGCTTTGTCATAACCAAAACCTGAAAAACGCCCAATGTTCATCAACAGGTAACAAGAAATCAACATATTCTGCATGATTCCATTTATAAAAATTTCTAGAAAATGCCAAGTTATAGAGACAGAGCTTATTCGTGGTTGCCTGGGAACTGGGGGGCCAGGGGGCAGGGAACAGAGGAAGGGGGACCTGTGGAAATTTGGAGGGAGATGACTATGTCCATTATCTTGATTGAGGTGATGGTTTCACGCTGTACATATTTGTTAAAATAGAACAAACTGTATACTTTAAATATGTGCTGGTTATTATATTTCATTTATATTTTAATAAAACTGCAAAGATATTTAGCCCCTGACACGTTTTTGTTTACTACTCTTGGGTCTGTTCTATCTGTATGTTTGCTATACTTCTCAGAACTCTTCTGTCCCGGTTGTCCTTCCTTTTTTAAAAACTTGCTTCCTATTTTCTTTTGTCCTCAAAAAGGTATCTCTAGTAACATCTTTTCAAGGCAAAGTAGATATCCACAAAGCATTTAAAAATTTCTCATGCAAGCCT
Organism: Craseonycteris thonglongyai; assembly: GCA_004027555.1. NCBI lineage: Eukaryota > Metazoa > Chordata > Mammalia > Chiroptera > Craseonycteridae > Craseonycteris > Craseonycteris thonglongyai. The sequence continues at coordinate 20,555 of PVKE010017651.1, forward strand.
CGGGAAAGGGGATTAGGGAAAAGGAAAATCAGGGCCCCCTTTTAATATGGAAGGGTTGGGGTTCTCAGCTCATCACACACTCTGCAAAATGTGAAGCAGCAGTCAGACCATGGCACATGGGCCACAGGGGAAGTATGGAGCACAGAGACCAGGCATGGTATGCCTCCCTCCTCACAGAACAGAGATGCATTTTCCAAAGGCACCCACCATATTGCCTGTACGTGTGGCCCTCTTTCAGTGGAATTCTGACACTCTTCCTACTGAGAGACAACTATGTTTTCTGTACTGGAATTTGGTCAGGCCCTTTGACAAGGACTGAAGTGACACAATGGTAAGGTGACTAGATTTTAACATTGGTAAAGCGGGACACCATTGACCGCAGGGGAGGGGGTTCTTGATTAAAAATTTGGTCTATCTCCCGCCATTCCCTAGCTTGTCGTGCATTCTTTCCAAAAATCGGGACTTTTTTAAAATATTGTGGGACACGGAACAAATTGTTAGAAATCAGGACTATCCTGCCAAAAGCGGGACATCTGGTCACCCTACACAATGGGACCTCTGAGGCCAGATCCTAAAAGATGAGACATTTTCTGGCTGTCTCTTGGAGCACTTAACATTGGAAGTCAGGTGCCATGTTGAGAGGAAACTCAGCCACATGGAGAATCAATGTCTAGCTGGTCAAGCCAACAGCCACAGTCGAGAGCAATGTCAACTGCCTGTCATGAAAGTAAATGAGCCTTCAGATCATTCTAGTTCTCCAGCCATTGAATCTTCCCAACTGAAGTCCTAGATATTGGGAAACAGAGACAAGTTGTCCCCATAGGCCCTTTCCAAATACCAAACCAACAGGAAATATTAGAACAATAAAGTGGTTGCTTTATGTCTCTTAGTTTTCAGGTAATTTGCTACACAACAATAGTAACTGGAACAGAAAGCCAGGCAATCATTTTCTTCATTAATTGCCATCCATAGGAGTCTGGCATTATTGTTGATATTTCTCAAAATTACTGTTAAGATCTTTTATTGGGGAAAAAACTGAAAACCACATACCCTGTTAGCATGAAATCCCTAAAATGAATTAACTAGTAAAGCTAATGTTTGTTGACCCATAAGCATATTTTTACCAGTTCCATTATTTTGTTAATTACCATAGAATTAGAAGTGGAGAAAGCAGGCAAAAAAAAAAAAGAAAAAATTAGTGTTTTTAGTTTTGGTGGAGTATAACATTTCTTAATAAATTTAACTTTGTTTTAAAATGTTCACCAGCATTGACACAGTTTTGTTGGAAGTTCAAAGACATTCTTTTTATTTTTCCAGCTCAATACAAATTGCATGGTATTCAGAAAGTGAAGCCATGGTTTTCCAGCTTAGTTCAATATGAATTTATTGATCAGCTACTAAAAGGACAGCACCAGGATGGCTCCTTGGCCTCCTCTGGCTGTGTTTCCTTCTCCACAGATCTCTTAGCACAGTTAATTTTTTAATAAAAATGGGAGGTGAAAGGGAAAACCACTAAAATGAAAGGAATGATATAGTCACTGGCAGATCTAAGGCACCGTCTTCTAACTGGATACAGTACACCCAGGACAAATGATACAGCTTTTTAGAATCAACGGGCTCATCTGTTAAGTAAACCTTTGGGCTAATGGCTTCTCTAAGACTCCTAATTGTTTCCCTGAACTGATGAAACCAGCTGGCTATTTTGGTAGTACACACATCCATTCTCTTCATGCCTATATGGTTCCATTTTTAATGTATACAGCCTTCCCAAGCTGACAGAAAGCAGGGCACCACAGTTCTTCAAACTGTCTATGCCAAGAATCATAAATGAGTGTTTCAACATCACTTTTTCCTGGCAAAAGCAAATAATAATAACAATGTGCTGGAAAAACCACTAGATGAGAGAGGTGAGACTGAGATATAGCTTCTGTCACGTTGCTGTCACCAACTAACTTGGTGACATAAAAAAAGTCCTCCTCTTCATTTTTTGTTGTGAATCTGTGATTCTTAGATACCAAACTGTGTCACTTTGGCTACATAAATGTGCTATTGCCTAAGCTTTAACATACTTTAGAAATACCAAGTTACATTTAAAATTTTGGGGTATGAGAACTAAAATCACAGGGTTTTAGTTCCTTGACCAAGAAATAAACTGTCTGAGCTAAATTAATGTGTTTTTAGACTTTTTAGGTCCCAGAGAAGCTGATGATATTTGGTAAATCACTGGAGAGCTACAAACTCTGAGTAAGTTTTAGCTTACCCGCTGTCACTACTGGTCTCTGTGGCTATTTCACTGTAGTGGTTCTTTGTTGCTTTGGGTTACATGTCTTGACCTTTATGATTTGGTTTGAAAGAATGGAAGACAAAATTAATATTTACCAAATGGCTAGCATTTACTGAGTACCTAATTTGTTTCTGGAGACAGAAAAAAAAGTGAGTGACTCAAAAGAAATCTGTGGAATGGAGATGACTTTGCCGAGGTCATCTAAATTGTGAGAAAATAGATCCAGGAGCTGAAACCGGGTCTTTCTGTCACATGGCTTGTTTTGCATCTGTGATACAAAATGACATGGGTAATATATTGAGACAAATGTTTATTTGTTTGTTTGTTTAAGATTTATTTTATTGTTTTGACAAAGAGACAGAGAGACAAAGAGAAGGGGGAGGGCCCAGAATAGACTCCATAGTTGTATGTAATTAGTTTTTGACATAGTTTCATTTCACACAGGTGGGCACAGGGCCATCAGTGTGGGAACAGGACCACAGGTCTCCCACATGAGAAGAACACCCCTATGAACCAGGGACCTCCTGCCTAGGAAGCACTCCCAGGCAGGAACCAAACTGGTGGCCTCCCACATGGGAAGCACACCCCAGTTCAGCATATGGGTCCACCTAGGCTGAGGGGTTTGATCCTCAGACCAGTGGCTACAAGGCGAGCTCTTAACCCACGGAGCCATCCTGGCTTCCCAACAAATGTTGACTTCAATGCAGTTTCCTTTCTTCAAAATATCACACCAGGGGAAGCCGGGATGGCTCCGTGGGTTAAGTGCTCACTTTGCAGTGCCGGGGACCGAGGATAGAATCCTGGCCCCGGCCCATGTGGACCCACATGCTGAAGTGGGGAGTGCTCCCAGGTCAGTTCTCTCTCTGTCTCTGTATCTCTCTCTCTCTCTCTATCCCTCTCTCTCTGTCAAAGACAAATATATATATCACACCAACAGGCTTATCTTTGGAGCCCTAAACTCTATATTATTGACATGATGGACTTATCATATCAACTCATTGATATGATATGCTAATCCCCTTTAACATAATAATGGCTAGAGGAGAACATGGTAAGCAGCTAATTATGCCCATTTTGCTTTCATCTTTGTGAGCATTTTATCAAGCCTTTGTCAATGTACATTTCAGGAAATGTATACTGGGAAACAAATATAGACAGGAAAACATCTGATAAAGGCTCTTTACCAAGCGATGAGGGGACACACAGGTGTTTCTGGACTGTAAGAACTCATGGTCTAGGAGGTGCAAATAGAAATATAAATCATTGTTTTGCAACGGTTCACAATCTAAGGTCTATAATGGAAGAATAATATTAAGTGATATGGGGATACAGGAAACAGTCAAAGTTTTCAACTAAATGATGACAGGCATCACTGGAGAATTAGAATGGATGTTGTCAGTTTCCTCATGAAGAGAACAAATGTTAAAAAGAGAATGTATTCGTCAAGGTCCAAGTGGGTAAAGAAATGGCCCTATCCAATTGAGTATTCTGAAGAGCGGATAACTAAGAAATGACTTACAAAGTGGAGACAGGCGTAGGGACCCACAAGGGGCAATACAGCACCTCAGGACTTATCACCAGCCCTAAGACGTGAAGGAGGGAAAGGCAAGAGGGGTACTGAACCCACAGACAGAGAAGGCCACCTGACAGGGGCTATGTCCTCAGCTAGGGACACAGCCCGCTGTTACTATACGGAGGAGACAGCAAGGAGCCCGGTTCTTTCCACCAATACAATAAATACTCACAGATCAGCAAATCAATAGAAAGCAGAGTAAAGCTTTATCGAAAAGTTTCAAGAGAGAAACAAGCCACGCTGAGAGAGGCAAAGGCCCTAATGGGCTTAGGCTTCCGGCTTTATTGCTGGCTGTGACCCAGCCTTGTGAGTGTGATATACACACTTAGGTCATTTGATTGACATGTGTAGGTTATATAACTGTTTTCTTTCTGCCCATGTCCTTACCCAGAATGCATACAGAAAATCTCATTGGGGCCAAAGCCACAATGTTTATTTATTATAGTTATATTCTAATGAGGCTGAAGTTCAGGCAAAGGGCCAGCGTCAGCTGTTTACACGGGCACCCCAAACTAGATAATTCTGGTTGGATTTTACTTCCCTCTTATCAGGATGTTCTAATCACAAACTTCATACCCAGGGGTTGGATCTGGGTGGGACAAAGCTCTGATCATATTACTTTCTGCCTCTCCTGTCACTCATGCCTAGGTTCTCACCTCACACCGCTATTGGTGACTGCGCTTGGCAGGAGGCATGGGAATAAAGAGCTCAGCCTCACTCTTCTCCCTCCCTCTCACCTCCTCCGGGGCTCGCCATTGGCCAGACCCAATGAGAGGCCAGAGGTGAAAGCAACCAGTGGACGTAGTTTGAACAGCCCAGCCTCCTCAGACAGAAAGGAGAGTAGAAAATGAATCTGGATGGGCACAGAGAAAGTACTCAGACAGGGAAGTCGGAGTGTCATTTGTAAACATTCGGCACAGTGAGGAAGTAGGACAGACAGAGCCTTAGTAGCAAGGCTCAGCCCTGGCCTGTAGAGACCCACGTGTTGATTGAAAACACAATGAGCATGGTTAGGGCACTTTCGGCTTTATGCTTGAAACTGACAGTCTTATCTGCATACCTTATGGAAAAGACCTCATCTCTCTGAGGAAACAATATAGAGGAAAGATTGACCCACTTCTATTTAAAGAAAGAACAATAATTATCTTACAGCCCTTTATCAAACGGAAAAGAGAATAATTCATCAGAAAGCTATGTTCCCACCATCCACATACACATGAATAGAAAGGCTGCCAACCAAACTACCAGGGCTGAAAGAAGTTGTGCAATCATTGCATATTTTGAAAGCTAAAAATACACTTTCCCCCAAAACAAAATCTTATAGTTGAGTGAAAACTTAAAGCAGAGAATTAGACTTTAGAGAGCGTCCCAGTTTCAGAAGATGTCAGATTTAAAGGTTTGTTATTTCGTGGAATTAATGAGAACCAACCACTTCATTTTATATAGTATGAAGTTCTTATATAACATTTCACTTCTTGAAGGATCTTGTTATTTTTTTCTTTTCCGTATTAGTGTACTTGCAGACATTCTGTGATTTAAGAAACTACTAGAGTTTTAGGCTTACAGAATTCGAGAAGTGTAATTCCAAAGCCACAGAAGGGTAAGGCTCCTTCCCACGTGGGGCCACCTGCCCTGAAAAACACATTCTTAATCAATGACCTAGACCAACCTTGACCCACACGATGCCCACAGGCCTCATGCAGCCCGGGATGGCTTTGAATATAGCCCAACACAAAATCATAAACTTTCTTAAAACATTATGAGTTTGGTTTTTTGTTTGTTTTGTTTTTTTGTTTTACAATTTTTCTTAGCTCTTCGGCTGTCATTAGTGTTAGTGTATTTTATGTGTGGCCCAAGACAATTCTTCTTGTTCTAATGTGGCCCAGGGAAGCCAAAAGGTTGTATACACTTGACCCTTACTATTCTGGGAGATTAATTGCCTAGTAACCTGGACTCACTATATTTCAGAAGGTAGAGTCATAAATTCCTTTTCTTTTACAGTGGCCTGATTAGCCACACTGCAAGAGATTTGACCCCATTTGAGCTCTAAGAGGACAGCCTAAATCATCGCCCTGCCCCCAAACTAACCTGAATAATGACCCCACCCTTCCCCCATCAAGTGTGAGTCAGATGAGCACTATAAATGCTCCAGGAGTGTGCAAGCACCCAGTAAAATTCAACCAATGTCCTTGACTATCTGGGTTCTGTTATGCACAAGTAGGAAGCAACTTTCTTTCTCTTTCACTCTCTTTTTTTTTTTTTTAATTATATTTTATTGTTAAATTTAATGGGGTGACATTAGTTGGTAACAATTAGGTAGTTTCCAGAAGTACAAGTCCACATCACATCACCCATGCATCATATTATGTGTCCACCTCCCAGAATCAGCTCCCCCTCCAACACCATATATCTGGTACCCACTCCCACCTCCCCACACAACTCTCCCTCCCCCATTCTCCCCCTTCTCCAGGTAACCACCAAACTATTGAGTGTGTCCATAATGCTGGTGCCCTCTCCCACCTCCCCTCCCTCTCTCCCTCCCCCCTCCTCCCCTTCCCTCAGGCAATCACCAAGCTATTGAGTGTGTCCATAGGTCTCTGTGTCTTTGTAACTTTCAGTTTTATATTCCACCTATAAGTGAGGTCATATTTTTCCTGATTCTTTCTTATGGAGCTAAACATACTGTTACTGTACAGTCCAGCAGTCACTCTTCTTGGTATTTATACAAGTGAATTGAAAACATAATGTTGATATAAAAACCTGCACAGGGATGTTTATAACAACCTTATGCATAATTGCCAAAATTTAAAAGCATCCAGATGCCCTTCAGTAGATGAATAAATAAATAAAGTGTGGGACATCCAGACAGTGGAATATTATTCAGCACTAAAAAGAAATTAAATATGAAGCCATGAGAAGACATGGAGGAACCTTAAATGCATATCAGTAGGTGAAAGAAGCCAATCTGAAAAGGCCACATACTGTATAATTCCAACTATATGACATTCTGGAACAAAAAATGGACATAATAAAAAGATCAGTTTCCAGGGCCTGGGGGCTGGGGGGGAAGGAATAGGTGGAGCACAGATTTTTAGGGCAGTGAAACTACTCTGTATGATACTATAATAGTGGATACAGGTCATTGTACATTTATCAAAACCCATACATATACAATACCAAGAGTGAATCCTAATGTAAACTGTAGACTTTAGGATGTGTCAGTGTAGGTTCATCAACTGTAATAAATGTACCCCTGTGCGGTATGGGTTACTGATATTGTGAGAGGCTGTTAATGTGTTGGGGCCGAGGTTACGCCGGAATTCTCTGTACTTTTGGCTCAGTGTTGCTGTAAATCTAACACTGCTCTAAGAAATACAGTCAATTTTAAAGAGAAAAAAATGACATGAGAATGAGAATATATAAAAACTATATATTTCTGCTGGCAGTATTCTATAACAGGACATATCGTTGGCACAGCAACTTATCCAGCTGCCCTCCCATTTTCCAAAGAAGACATAAGAAAGTAGAAATTAAATTTTAATAAATAAGTACACTGTTGAACTGCACAGTATATTACTGTGGTACAGTGCTACACATCAATAATAATTACCAGTGGAGATATCAACATGAGATTGACATGTTAAAATCAAACTCTACCATGTAATGTGGTTGATAAATCAAGGTGATAAAAAGGATATTGGAACTGACTGGCAGAAGCTTGATTATTATTCACTAAGTTAACTGCTTATTTATTCATTCATCAGATATTAGAGTTATGTATATTTTACCCCAAATATACTCAAATTTCCAAATTTAAATTTTTGGCTACACAATAAAATAAACATATCTTGAGTCAACATATCTGTGGAAATGTTAGAAAAATGCAAGGGAGTGAATCATATATATGATACTTGCAATAAGTTTTACATTTTTTATTGGAATGGTTTATTAGATCACTGCCTTAAACCTAGATTTAAAAATATTCAAAATACAGTAAGTATACAAAATATTTTAGGTGGTTGAAATTGTTTACTGGTTGTGAAAACCCAAATCGAGTTTGACTCAGAAACCCAAATAAAGTGAAATAATAGTATTACTATAAGATCTTCACATATTTAACTTAGTTAAAAATAAAATCAAGAAAATTAATAATTTTATACTTGCTAGTGAATTAGAAAATGATTTTAAAAACCTGTAATCATATAATACAGCTCCTTAAATTTATACAGTTCTGGTAATATTAATAAAACATTCAGATTTTATTCATGTGTTTTATGACACCTGTACCTTTCAACAGAATGGCTTCCCTATTATTTATAGTTGGGAGATTATATATATATATGGCATTAACAACATTCAGGAAATTGTACAGATATTGTTTAGGACAAGTAAAGCTTTTGAACATATCTATAAAATGAGAGTCTTGGAAACACAATATTCAATCCTTTTATTAATAACAGGAAATTGCTACTTCATTAACTTTCTATGTAGTTCAAAAAAAGTATTAAGACGGTGGTTAACACTTAGGCCCTATTAGTACATTAAAAGCAAAATGCAAGAATAAATAAAACATTTCTAGTAATTCAAATTCTTACATTTGATCAAAATTAAAAAATTGAAAAAAAATGAATTTATATCAATATTATTTAAATTTTTAATAATTAAGTGATTTCCAATGTTATATCTGTATAATGATGGCTCTTATAAAAAATGTGAGCTGTGCTGCAAAAGCCAGACCATTGAAATGGCCTTTGTCAAAATTTGTTACTCATTTCTCATAGGGAATGCAAATGTTTCAAAAAAGATGTGAGATTTCAAAAAAGAATTAGTTTTCTTTTCTTAGAGATTTATTTTTATTGTTTTTTAACAGAGAGCAAGACAGACAGAGACAGAGAGAAGGGGGAGGGCCCAGAGCAGTCTCCATAGTTGACAGCATTAGTTTTCCATATAGTTTCACTCCACAGGTGGGCACAGGGCAGCGCAGGGCAGGAACTGGGCTGGGAGCCCCCCACATAAGCCCCAGCAAGAACTGAACTGGGGGCACACCACAGTTCAGCACATGGATCTACGTGGGCCGGGGCTGGGATTTGATCCTTGGGCTCCGGGGCTGCAAAGCGAGAGCTTAACATGCTGAGCCATCCCAGCTTCCCCTAGTTTTCTTTTCTAAATGTCATTCTTTCAGAAATTCAAAGAATAATTGCAGAGAAAATTTGCATCATATTAAGAAATTTATAAACACCTGCATGTATATATAAAAATAATAAATTGTAAATATAACAAATACAAGTATAACATAATTTCTGCAACTGAAAAATTGCAGAAGCTTAATATAAAATATATCTGTAAGATTTTATAAGTAGCTATAAACTATACATTTTATTTTTATTTGAACCACTTCAAAGAATGCATTAGCATATGGCCATGGAAGGGAAATGCAACGTTTTAAAATTACTCTTTCTATTGAGTACCATGGAGTACAGATGTTTCATTAGTAATTATCAGAATTAGTAAGGTAGAGAGGAAAATGAAGTATATATGACATTCTGAGCTAAGGATAGATAGCTCAACGGATTGAGCACTCGCCTTGCAACCACAAGGTCCAGGGTTCGATTCCCGGCCCAGTCCCACAAACCCATGTGCTGAACTGCAGTTAAACTAGTAATAACCAGGATGGTAGCAAAGGTTCTCGCCTCCCATGTGGGAGGCCCCCAGTTTGTTTCCTGCCCTGTGTGGACCCACATCCACCTGTGTGTAATGAAACCATGTCACAACTAATAATGTAAAACTATGAAGACTACTCTGAGCTCTCCCCCTTCTCTCTTTCTTTCTCTTTATCTCACACACACCTTCTCTCAAAAACAATAAAATCTTTGAAAAAATAAATTTAAATACTAATGTTAATTTATAATAGTGTAGTAATGAAGTCAGTTGTATTCTTTGAATTGGACAATTGAATTATTAGTATTTTACTCCATGCTTTTATATCAGTTCATCAAAATCTAATTCCAGTTAATTTGGCATCTAAATTTATTAAAATGTGACTTGATTGCAAATATACTTTGTCTTGCTAGAG
>PVKE010017652.1:0-30509 GCA_004027555.1 Craseonycteris thonglongyai
GACAAATTGTTAAAAATCGGGACTGTCCCGCCAAAAGCGGGACGTCTGGTCACCTAACTAAGCATTTTAAGCAATTCTGCCTCCCTTCCTGAATAACAAACACCTGGCATTCATGGAAGACCCTTGATAATCACCAATTTTTCCCTTACAAAAATTACACATAAATGAGCTTATGAAGTCCTGGGTTTAACAGAGGATCTGTGTTTTTAAAATCCAGAATCCATTTTTATTTTTTCAAGAAAAGATTATTATTCTGCTTGGAATCAGAAAGCTTTGATGTTTGCATTGATTGTGGAGATTACCTGGGTGAAGACTAACTCATATATCCAAAGTCACCCAGCCAGTGGGACCCTGGTTTCCTGCTTTCCTACTTTGGTGCTCTCACTATGGGTCTGAGGAAATAAAAGAGATTCAAACAAGAACAAGGCAAAATACTTAATGGCATGGGGGAAATGCTTACAATATATTGTTGTGTAAAGAAAGCACATATCATAATGTGTATCATGTGATTCTATTTGGGGGTTGGGGGTGGGGGAAGAGAATGCATGTGAGCTGAGTATAAAAAAGGAGATAACAGGCCTGATAATTCTAGGTGAGGTAATTAGCAGGACTTGCTCTTTTCCTCTTTCAGTTTTGCTTCTTTGTGTGTATTTTTATAATAAATATTACTTTCATAATCAGAAAGAAGCTAATATTATAAACAAAGGGTTAAAAGTATTCCAGCAAGATCAGGCAGGCACATTTCAGAAGGATAGAGACAAGTAGCTTTAGAACTCTTTTATCCAAGGGATGAGAACAAGACTGTATCTAAAGAAGTGGGGTGTTCGACCAGAGCCGTGCTGCGAGATGGCTAGGCAGATGGACAGATGGATACCTAAGAGCCAAGGTGTGGTCCAAAAGACAAACATTCAGAGTAAAGGAAGCAGCGAGAGCCTCCGTTTTACAGGGGAAAATCAGCTCACTTCCTGATTCCCACGGCTCTTAACATCTAAGTGATTGAGAAATACTAAGCTAAGAAACCCTGTGTTCACTTCCCTAGAGGCATGGAATATTTCTTTAGAAATGATGCTTTCTGAAGGAAGCTGATTATTTATTGTGACATCTCTTATGTCTACTCCATTTCTTTTTCTTAGCTTCACTATGTAGCTGATACTAACAACTAACAAAAAGCAGGAAAAAGAAATAGATAATAAGTAGACTGATGGATAGGTAGATTGGTTAAGCACCTTTATTTATAAAGAGCATGTATTTATTTGCTAGACCATAATTGATGTGCTATGTTATTTCTAATATTTGGCATTGTTACATTGTCTCTAATCTAAAAGGAAGACATTAATACCCCTGGTAAATTTGAGGCTGAGAAAGTTATGTGGCACAGGGCAGGGTTAGAAGCGAGGTCTGACGCCAAGGCCCGGGCCCCTTCTAAGATCATGGCCTCTTTCTCCGCACCCTTGGATGGCCCAAGCCTTCTCAGTGGATCCATAGACTTCTGTAGGAGAAATAAGAGCACTGCATTAGGAATCTGTTTCTGGACAGACCCCAGGCTTGAACAGCTGTCTAAATGAGTTCCAGTTGGCCCATGGCTAACCCTCTCTCATGTGGCCCACAGAGCACAGTCTTCACCACAGTTGTTTCGTTTTGTTCTGTTTTTTAATATGTTCACCTTACTCAACTCATGGAGTTAGAAAATCTGCTTATATTAGAAAAGATGGAACTCAGAAAGAAGTCTGTTTCAGAAACAGGTAGAGGATACAATGTAGAGGATACATAAGGTGGATTTTCTGAAAAGTGAACCCAAAATGGCATTGCCCTGGCTGTCGAACTTTATTTCCTTTTCTCATTTCCTTTTCCTTTCATGTCCCCACCTTGCAAATGCTCATCTGTCCTCTGTAAACGAACTAATGTCAGTGACATAAAGAACCTCAAACAACTTCCTCCGAGCTCTTTTAAGGGGACCAGCCCTAATGTGGTTTCTGCCTAGTGAACTGCTAGGCTCTTGTTAAGTAAACAACCCAACTTTGATACCAGAGACTTTGTGGTCCAGGTGGGGGTTGAGCTTGGAGGGGAGAAGAAGCAGGCTTGAGGGAAACTTTAAGGAGGAGATTTCTCTTAAAAAAAAAAAAGAAATTGAAATCTTGACTACAGTTGTTCTCTGTCCCACCAGTTGTGAAGCATCGTTGAGCACTCCACCGACCACGTGTTGCACTCTGCCTCTACATTTGACCTACCCTTTTAAACTTGGGCTTGGGCTCTAGACCTACAGGGACTGATGTCATAATTCATTGCCCGATTTCCTGCAAGAAGATCACCGAGAATATGGCTCATTAAAGCACACAAGAAAAATTCTTCACTGCACTCTGTTCAGGAAAAGTTGCCCTTCTCCTAGTTAGTGATGAGCATGCTTTATCTTATAAATGTGGGGACATATTGTTGCTGATTTTACTTCTTTGTGTTTACTGCAAGGAAACTGCTAACCTAAAAATAAAAGGCCTTTCAAAGCGAGAGGCAACAAGCATTCATGGAGATCAATAAAAATAGAGAGAACTGATTCAGACAAAAGCTCAAATAGTGTCCCAATTAGCAGAGAGAGGCATTGGGTATTTATTAGAAAGGAAAGGCAAAAAATAAAAAATAAAAAAAAAATGCATCAATAGAAGGAAGGCATTTCCTGCTGCAAATAACAGAACACAGTGATGTTAATTCTAAACAATGCTTTTAATTTTCAGTCTAATAGTCATCAGTCCAGAAGTGATAATAACTGCTTTCTGGTTACCTTTGCAAACAGTTCTTTGGGACACAATATTGTCCTAGGTTCAGTTCAATGGTTATTTTTTCCTGTCTTAATATTCCAGAAAGTTGAGGCGTAAGAGCCACAAGCAGTGCCTCTGGCATGGTACTCTGGCTCCATTTTTAAGTAGTTCCATCTATATTATTTTTATGTACCCATATCATGTGACCCATGAGTTCTGCTCCCAGATATATAGAATATATACCCAAATAGATCTATTAACTGGATTTATTTAGTGTCATTTCTCCGGAGAGTTTGTGATTGAAGAATATGAGCCTGGAGAATATGAAATCAAACCCTTAAATGTCCCACCACTCATTGAAAATTGTTATTAATACATAGGAAGCATGTGAAACTATAGTACTTTCTGTTCAATTAAATTCCAACTATTTGTGTGAACAGACAGATTTTTGAATGAGCTGAAGGACCTTTTACTAAAATTAAACTTTATTTTCTGATTGCTTTAACTCAATTTCACTCCCTCGAATAGATTTATTTATTGAGCTTACATGTGTTGAACACATCCTGTTTGGGGCTCTCTGCTGAGCACTATGGGAGGAGGTAGGGGAGAGGGAGAAAGTGGATACACAGATGGACCAGATCCTGGGGAGCAGGTGACAGGAATAGGGCAGAAGAACAGTGATCAGGTCCTCAGGATCTAGTGATCAGGAGACACTGGAAGCTTGCTCCTAGCAGCATTAGAGTGTCTCCTACATATCTTATTTTATGTAATCGATTATTCTTTCCATTATAGAAGTAATCAATGGCTAACTAAAATGGCATTCAAATTATGCCCATGAAGAGGCTAACTGCAACCAGCCTCCAAGAGCAGTCATTTTTGAATCTAGAAAAAAAACTATCAGATATTCTGAATATTAAAACTCCCGTTTGGATTCCTTGCTCAGTACCAATTTTCTCAGTTGGCCTTTCTTGCCCTTTCTTTTTATTGTTTATCTACCTCTGAAAATAACAAAGAAATGAAAAATTAATCTGTTGGAAACACTCACCTTCTTAAATGTGAGTTTTCAATGTATTTAGAAATATTCTATAAAATTTCTGAGCACTCCCAGATATCCTCACCAGCTAGTGTAACTGACAGAGTTTCAGGTTGGAAAGAAAAAATAACAGTAATACTTAATATTTATTGTGCACTTAGATGCCAGACAATTCTGCTAAGAAATTAAATGCAATATTTTATTTAATACTCAGAGCAACCTTTAAGTAATTCTATCTTCTCTGTGTTAGAGAAGATCAAACAGGCTTAGAGAAGTAAAGGAATGCGCTCAAGGTCAAACAGGTCATTAATTGTGGAGAATGGATTAGGACCACATCCCCTCCACTAGAATTCAAGGACTTTGTTTCTGATAGTTGCTGTATCTGTAAGCCCTGCAAGCACTTGGAAGACATTCCATAACTATTATATTTGCTGGATGAGTGAATAAACGAATGACTGTCTGGCTACAGAAGCAAATCTCTAGCAGGTGGGTAGAAAGAATCACACAGTGAATGGATAGGTCCCTGCACCATGGATTCTGGGCTTGGGCTCCATCTGGCACAGAGGTGTCCTCTTTCAAAAATGAGTGGTGGAACAGAAATAGCATCTCATGACCCAGAAGAGCTAGGCGCTAATCTTGGCTCTCTTGTTGTGTGACCTTGGGCCCATCATTCCTATGCCTTTCTGAGCTTCAGATGTCTTCCTTGCAAAATGAGGCCCCTAAGCGTAACTCTAAATTCTCTTCCAAATCTAACAGCCTGTCATTCACAAGCATTTTATACTAAAGAAATTTATCTTCTGGATGAGCTACCCCAAGGACAAACCCCAAATGGTAACAAGAGCTGTGGAAAGAGAAACATTACCATTTTCCATTCTGTATTTGGCACTACCTCCTCCATCTCCCTACTGTACTTTGTGGTTGTTTTTTTTTTACTCCCTCTCCCCACAGTTTCCAACTTGTAATTTTGAAATCAATTTTCACTTGCAAAAAAGTTGCAAAAATAGCACAAAGAATTCCTGACTCTCTATTACCTAGTTTCCCCCAATGTTACTATTTTTGTGTAAGTGAAAAGATCAAAATCAGAAAGTTAACATTAACAAAATACTATTATTTGATCTACAGGCCTCAATTCCACCATCTGTCCTACTAATGTTCTTTCTCTGATTTAGAATCCAGTCCTGATTCATGTGTTACATGAACTTGTTTTGTTAGTCTCCCTGAATATGAAACAGATTCTCAGTCTGTTCTTATGTTTTATGACATTGACTCACTTGAAAAGTATTGCCCAGGTATTTTTCAGGATGTCCCTCAATTTGGACTTGTCTAATCTTTAACACAATACCATAGAAGTGATTTTATTTCCTTCTCAGTGCATCTCATGAGTAGCTACATGGTGTCAACTTGTGGTTGCATTACCCATGAGCTAACTTTGATTATTCTCTGTTTTTTCATATTCTAGATATTTCACTGGAAAAATTGGATAATAACAGAACCTGCCTCACAGGGTTGTTGTGAATATTAAATGGAAAAAAAAATGACATATTCTCATGGGTAATAGGACTTAACTATAACAATATTTATCATTATATAAATATTAAATTTGATATTTTAAATAATATACTATATTATATGCAATTTTTATATATTAAAACATTTAAATATTAAAATTTTATAAGCAAGATCAAGTATTGTTATTATCATTATTATATCATCATCCTTATTTCTTTGAAAAGCATATCAAACAATCAGGAAATTGTTTAGGTAGAAATGGGAGTTGCCAGTGGAGCTGGATTCGGGCATCTGAAGACACACCTTCTGCCTTTTGCATTTGCTGTCGCAGCTGTGCCCCTGAAGTCAGGACAATTCCAGCAGGCCCAGAAGGATCACAGCCCTCGGCATTTCTCTATAAGGGCAGCAAGTGTAACTAAAGTGTCATTTGAGTGTTTGGCTATTGTACACTCAGTGGCAGGGGACAAGTCTATTCAGGCCAGAATCTGGCCTACAAGATGTCAGGTAACCTTTAGAAGGCTAGGAGATTTTAATAGACTTTCAAGTGAAGTTGCTAGATATTATGTTTTTGCCTGGGTAAAACATACAATCAATGTAGAAGTCTGGGTTTTACAAGTGACATCTGCAGAGAGAGTTTATTTAACTAACTGGATATGGATTGACATGTGGGCATTCTGCAATATTTTTCTATTAGTCTGTGAGTAGGCAGTCCAGTGAATTATTTATTGGGTTAACACATCACAACACTTTATTTTTTAAAGAACGCTGTCTATTGGAAGTTCTGGCCTTGCTTAGCCAATTAACCTTCCCCTGTTCGGATCTCTTCTCTTGAGGAATAAACTGGGTACACCCCAGTTCAGCATATGGCTCCACCCAGGCCAGGCCAGGATTTGATCCTCAGACCATGGGGCTGGCTACAAAGCAAGCGCTCAACCTGCTGAGCCATCCTGGCATCCCCGGTTATTTAAAATCCAGCTAAGATATGGTCTAATATTATGATTTTGGAAAAAGTCAAAATTCTCTTATAGTCTCATTAAAAATGATTTTGAAACCAAAATTAAATATCTGGACATTCAGGTTCTTCAAATGATTTTTTCCAAACATAAAAGTTCTAAGTCCTTTTTTCTAACCATAATTCTCCTACTATTTATTTGCTGTTGGATATTTTTTTTCTCTATATTAGTCACATCAAGGTCACTAGGAATATTTCAATAGTAAAAGCACAAATCACTCCTGCTTTGCCCATAGTTCTTCTCCTCCACAAAAACACACAAAGCAATGCATTGTTTAATACAGACATGAGGATATAGAGGATGGACACAAACACACACACACACACACACACACACATACACACACACACACACACACACACACGAGTTTATCCCATTCTAAGCACCAGAATCTTGGCCGTAATAGTCATGTAAAGAATCTGCCAATCCACTTATCTCTATATCTCTATATAGCAATACCCAGAAGAGTCCTGAAACTTGGACTTTTTAAAAATGACAAAATAATATTTGAGAATGATTACACTTAAACTATGAATATATACATATGTATGTGTGTGTACATATACATACTATATGTAAAATATATTATGTATGATAACAACAAATATTATGGAGCATTCTGTTAGCATTTTGTAGGGTGAAAATACTTAGCCAATGGCTTTTGGTGAGTATTCCTTTTCTTGCATTTTTTGAGCTCTGTGAATTCTGTTTGGATTCCTGCCCCAAATCTCAGGCCTACTCGCACTGAGAGGATACTTCATGGGGGCCCTTAATTCATGTGGCAGGACATTTCTGGTCTGTCCTCCAATACAATTTGCAAAATGTTATCTCCTCTCTGTGCATGTGAGCCTCTGTTTCCCTGCTGCTGTCACTCTACCTGACCTTCTGTATCCTGTGTGTGTCTGCCTGTGTGGCCTTGGGAAAGATAATTTATTCTCTTTCCTTTTACAAGAAAAATGACTTCCTGTTTGGGATCCAAACACAGAATGCTCTGTCCATTGGCAGCAGCTTGATTGTCATAACATGTTCTGTGTAACCCCTCTAAACACCACTTTTCTTCAAAGCAGCACAGCGGTGCTTCCATTAAATCAGGATGTGGACAATGCTGTCTGGGAGACAATGGTAGGAGGACATGAAACAAATTAGATATGGATCAGTTCAGAATCTCTGAACTGTCTTTTCGCTTTCTTATTGCATTTTGATTGCCACTTTCATAAAGACCCGTGGTTTACTTTATGAGTCAAATAAATAACTTCCTTTCTACTCTATTTATAGAAATGCATTAGGAAATTATTTTCAAAATTGGAATCATTGGCCAAAAAGATGTATGTTTTCCTCTGTTTCAGAATCACACAGTCCTAGAACCAATTTATGCATTTTCTTAAAGCAAAAGGACATTGATCAATTTCACCATATTGTTATAAAAAAATACATAGAACTATATGAATCAAGATAATCTCAATTGGGGAGGCTGGGATGGCTCAGTTGGTTGAGCACTCACTTTGCAGCCCCGGGATCCGAGGATTGAGTGCCAGTACTGGTCCCGGCCCTGGCTCATGCAGACCCATATGCTGAACTGGAGTGTGGCCCCAATTTGGGTCTCACCAGGGCAAGCTTCCCATGTGGCAGGCCTCAGTTCAGCCCCCAGCTCGCAGGGGCATGCTTCCCACCCATGTGGGAGGCCCCCGGCCCAGTTCCCACCTTACCTGGCCCCCACCCACTTTTGTGGAATGAATTCATGAAAATTGATGATGTACAACAGTGGAGACTGCTCTGGGCCCTCCCCCTTCTCTATGTCTCTCTCAGTCGCTGTCTCTCTCTCTGTCAAAAACAATAAAATAAATCTATAAAAAAAATAATCTCAATTACATTGTAGTCACAACCAATTCCATATGTCAGTGGTTTAATAAGGTTTACTTCTCACTCATGTTACCTTCTAGTGTGGGTCAGCTGGGGACCTCCGGTCACCCAGGTCATCACTCTGGTCGTCACTCAAAGACCCAGACTGGCCGAGGCTTCATTTAATTCAGACTTTCAGGATTGTCCAGGCCAGGAATAAAGAATGTGGCAAATTGTGCACTAGCTCTTAAAGCTTCCTGCCAAAAGTGACTTTACTCATATTTCACTGGCCAAAGCAAATCATATGCCCAAGTTCATATTTAAAGGGGAAGAAGTCCAAACATATAATGTTCCCAGTGAGAGAAAAACTGAAATATGTGTGAACATCCTCAGGGATTGCCACAGCACTTAAGAAAGAGTCAACCTTACCAGAAATCAGAGTAGTCAGAAACGTCTGAATAAATAGAAAGAGAAATAAATATTCAGTGCAGCAAACTAGCAGTGATCTGATCATTCTCTTATACTGATGATACAATATTTTCTGAAAAACAATTAAAAATATCTATCAAGGGCCTCGAAAATGATTCATAATCTTTGGAGCTTAAGTAAGTGCATTTTCAGAATCTAACTTTATAAGAATAAAAATTGGAAACACCCAAATGTCTAACACAGGTAAGTTGATAAGTTTACTGTAGCACACACAATGAACTATTATTATGCAGCCACCAAAAATGATATTTTTGAAAAATTTATAACGACATGGCAAAATGCTCAAGATACAATGTTAAGTGAAAGGTATTGAGGTATAATATTATTTACAATATTAACTTAAAAAAAATACCAATAAAGGTTATCCCTGGCTGGTGCGATTAGGCTTTTATTTATCATGTTTATATCTTGCACATTTTATAAAATAAACATGTAAATTTTTAAAGAAAACGGGATGTTGGGATGGCTCGACAGGTTGGGAACTTGTCTTGCAACTTTGAGGTCTGGGGATCGAGTCCTGGCCTGTACAAACCCATGTGCTGAATTGTCCCCAGTTTCATTCCCACCCTGGGTAGCCCCGTATCTGCCTGTGTGGGGTGGAGCTGTGTCACAACTAAGAATGTACAACTGTGGAGGCTGCTCTGGACCTCGCCTCCTTCTCTCAAACAATAAAAAAATAAATAATTAAATTTTAAAAAATAAAAATAATTTTTAAAGAAAAAATATAACTGAATTAAAAAATATATACAACACTTATGTTTCATAGCCTGAAGTATAATTTATGTACCTTAACATTCACCCATTTATACTGTAGTTATACAACTTTTAGCAAATATATACAGTCATACAACTTTACCACATGCAAAATTTACGGTACTTCTAATGCGTCAAAATGTTTCCTCATGACCCTCTGTGGCCTATCCCTGCTCTCCTCTACTCCCACCCTAGCTTTTTAGTCAGTGTTTTGCTGCTATATTGTTTTGCTTTTGCTGAAGTTTTCATATGAATGGAACTATGTAACATGTAGTCTTTTATATCTGTCTTCTCTTATTAGCACGATAGTTTTGAGATTCATTCATATTGTTACGTGTATCAGTCACTCATTCCTTTTTATTACAAAGTCATATTCTATAGTATGGAAACACCATAGTGTCATCCATTCATCAGCTGACGGACATTTGAGTTGTTTCTAGATTTTGGCTATTATGAATAATGCTGCTGTGAACATTTGCATACAAATATTTGTGTAGACATATACTTTTAGTGCCCTTGGGTAGATTCTTAGGAATAGAATTATTGGATCATATGGAAGTGTAAGTTTAATTTTTTAAAGAAGTGTCAACTGTTTCACCAGTGGCTGTACCATTTTACATTCCTGTTAGCAATGTAAGAGGGTTCTAGATTCTCCATATTCTTGCAAAATTTGGAATTATCAGTCATTTTAATTTTAGCTACTCTACTGGGTTAGAAATACATAGTACTTGGACAATTCACCCACAAGCATTTAGTTGGCATTTAGCAGGGTTGTAAGCTCCGTGCACACAGTAGCTGAAAACTGGAGTCTTGAGTTTCCATGATTTCAGGGCTCCAGCACTTTAATCAAATGTAAGGACTTCTCCATCACCTACCAAAAGCCTTACCCCCTTGTTCCTATAGACTTAGGCCAAGCAAGTTTCTTACAGTAATACAGTATATGCAACTCAACCCACATCCAAACTAACTAGAATGTATATTTATGGTTCTTGAAAATGTGTGTTTTGGGGGTCGGTGAATGGGGATGGAATTATGTTGTAAAATTGTCTCTTTTGCATTCAGCCTAATTAAGAAGCAGTTATGTCAGTGAATTTTTCTTTTTTTCTTACTTTTTGCTTCGACAAGACAAAGTGTGGGCTGAATTTATAATTTTTCTTGATAACTACATGGACAGGAAGCAACTGCTACAGTACTTATGGAACCCTGTGGCTCGGATGAGCCTCAGGAAATGGGATCCTTATGTGTAAGAACAACCGTAAAGGAGAAACTCTGTGTATAAGGTGTATGTTCAGTGTATGGGGAGATGTGCTGCCGTTGTTGGCAAAATTTGTGCTAGAATAAAAATGTTCTAGGTTCAAATGTAGGTCTTCTATTCATTAGCTATGTAACCTCAAATGAGTTCGTTACTATTTCTTGTTTCCTCATCTGTAAAGGGAGTATAATAATATCTGGCTTACCTACTACATGGCAATCTAGGATACAAGCAGAACTACAGAATCATATTTGCACTGTACTTTGCGTTATTTATACACAGTACATTTGTACTTTTTATTTTATCTTTTATCTTATGTGATTACCAAATGACCCAGAGAGGTAGGAAAGAGTAGTTATTATGTCTATTTACAGATAACTAAACTGCAATTCAGAGGGTTTGAAAGCACACAGTGAATTTGTTGCAGAAGAAAGACTTCTAATTTCCTGGCCAATATGTTAGTTATTATGTGGTGATATAACTCTTATATGCTATGTGTTGGACCAATTTATTTATGTATTGTCTATGTTTGCCTTTGTGATATACAGGCAGAGTCGAGTCATTGCAAAAGAGACCATGTGGCCTTCAAAGCCTAGAATACTTACGGTATGGATCCATAAGAAAATGTTTGCTAACCTCTGCCTTCATGCTTTTTGTATATATTAACTCATTTAATTTTCCTTAATAATACTATGAAGCAGGTTTTAGTATCTTATTTTGCAATTGAGGGAACTGAGGCATACAAAGGTTGAGTAACTAGATCAAGGTCAAATACTGAGTAAATTGGAAGTTAAGCTTTAACCCAGGTAGTCTGGATTCAAAACAGATCCTCTTAATCCCTTTCATTCTCAGCCTCTCTTATTCCTGTTGGGTTATCTTTCATTCAATCAACTAAAATTCAGTGAGTGACTATTAACTTTCAGGCACCATTCTAGGGGTTAGGGATAGTGTGGAACAAGCTGTCATGCAGCTCACCTTCCAGTGGGGGAGAACAATTACCAAGTAACCCAATACATGAGCAACATTGTTTCAGAGAGTGGTGCATCCTGTGACCAAAAAGTAGGCCAGAGCGTCAAGGACAGGGAAATGAGTGGGGGAGTGGGGCAGGGAGAAGAAGTTGCAGGCAACCCACTGCCTTGAACACATTCTGCCTGTGGTCTTCCCCTGGCTTATTCTGTCTCTCCAGCCCCCTGCCACAGAGTAGGTTCTCAAAAACCACGCGAGCCCATACAATTGGTCTTCCCTCCACCTGCCTTCCCACTGGCCTATGCCCATCCCTTCATCTGGCTTCCCATCTGCATGTTCACATAACTCCTTCTTTCACACCAAATTATGAGCCTCTGAAGGCCTTGATCACTAGGTTCCACAGTCCAAAGTCCTGCACAGCAGGGCCCTCCAGAATAATCTTTAAATACCATATACAATCAGCTCTTGGCCTGGAAACTTTCACAAATAGCCATGTAATTTGAAATTTTAGTTCACACTACAAGTAGTTCATTGTTTGCTCTCCCTTGTCTGATGCAAGCGGGGAGGGGGGTCCACAGTCATTTGCAACAACAGATCATGTGCCAGTCCTCCGTGCATCCCAGGGAGTGGCCAGTGGCATTTCCACACTGCTGTTCCCTTTATCTGGCCCGGAGCCTGGGAGAGTTCAGCCTACTTGTGGGTGTTTGGGCACCAATCTTAGAATACAGAAGGCAGTACGGAGGGAATAACTCAAGTCCCCATACATAACACACAAGTAGGGTGATACTCCATTGGCTTGTTCACTATACTTTGATACTGTAAACTCACAGGAAATACAGCTTTCCAGGAATGATTTAGGTAGAAATCCCATCTGAATGCCAAACTAGCCCTGTGCAAGCATGAACAAACCCAGAGCCCACAGGCTGCAGGATGGAAGGAATGATAGAATGCTTGGCGAGAACCTAACATGGGCATTGCCAGCTCCGGCTTCTGGCTTGAATTTGTGTGACCTTTGTGATTGTCCTGGGCAGGCTGACTTCCCAACACCTGTCCTCTGCAGCAACTGTCCAAGCCAGCTCCACCTGGCTGCTCTCAGCTGGATGGCGACTCTGACACGGCCCCCCGTTACCCTGCTGATGCCCACATTCACCTTAATGGTTTTCCTTGTGCCTTTATGTTCTCTGATGCCCCCTCTTACTTATCCCCCCCCTCTTTTTTACCCTTCTTTATTCCTATGACTACTAATTTTCACATGTTGCAAAAATATCCTGTTCCCTAAAAATATTTTGTTCTGAACATGAAACTTTTTCCAGGAAAGGCTGGGAACAAATTCTGGAGACTGGAAAAAAAAGCTATTTGTATGTGTATTCACTTCCTAGGGCTGGCATAACAAATTGCCACACATTGTGTGGCTTAAGACAACGGAAATGTATTCTCTCCTAGTTCTACAGGCCAGGAGTCTGCAATCAAGGTTCTGGTGGAGTCATGTGCTCTCTGAGAGCTCTAGGGGAAACTTCTTCCTCATCTCCTCCAGCTTCTGGTGGCTGCCAGCTGTCCTTGGCATTCTTTGTCATCACATGTTCTTTTTCCCTGTGTGTGTCTCTGTGTCCAAATTTCCTTCTCCTTTCTTTTATAAGACACCAATACTAAATTTAGGGCCCACCCCAACCCAGTATAACTCTGTCTTAACTTGATTACATCTACAAAGGACCTAGTTCTAAATAAAGTTCTATTCTCTGGTACCAGTGGTTAGGCCTTGTACATTCCTTTTTGGAGAGTCACAATTGAATCCAGTGTAGTATGTTAGCTTTATTTTGCAATGGAAGGTCATGTTGGGTCTATACAATGGTATGATCGACATTTGGACTGCACTTTAAAAACCCACCTCCAACAAAGAAGGGAATGGATTTGGTGAGATGGCTGGAGGCCTAAAAGTGAGATTGGTCTCTTGACACCTTCCCATCAGCTGCAGATAAATAGAATCAGTTCCCTATGTTCTCTTCTATACGTTTTATCTAGTACTCCACTTTGCCAGAATGTTGGGCTGTCTCCTGCAGCTTGCCCTTTTCATCTTTTAATTAATTAGTTTCTACTAGGTAGTAGACCTTACAGAGGTACTTACCACCCCCACCCCCAAAATCTACGGTAGAGACTTACTTCCACTTTACATATAATAAATGCGAACCTTACAAAGCTTAAATAAGTAACATGCAACTGGTAAATGAATCACACAACTGGTCAGTGGTACAGCTGAGAGCCAAACTCAGTGTTGTCAGCCTCTTTAATTCATTCTCTTTGGTTTGAACATTCATTCATGTAGCCATTCAACTAATAATCATTAAGTATCACCTAACTGTTAGACCTTAGTGATGAATCAGGACCAGTTGGTCATAACCCCAGGTTCATACTACAGAGGTGGGATTGTGGGGGGATGCACAGGAATCAATTACATGAGATCAGGAAAAGAACATCCCATAATTATTCCTTCTAACAGAGCTGAACTGTCTGCAGTGCTGCTGCTTTCACCATGAGTGCTGTGACTTACTATGCCATTTTGGTACACCTGAAGGATCAATAGAAGGACTTTGTAATTTGAGACGCCTTAAGATTCAAGCCTTCTCACATCCCAGTGACCCAGCAGCTACCACTCTGTTGCTAGACTTTCTTTGGTTAAGTTCCCAAGACTGCAAATCAGAGATGGCAAACCTTGAATTAGTTCCAGGGCTGTGATAGAGCTATCATTGAGAACGTGATTGGGCTATGAAAATAACCACTTGGCTCTACTGCAAGGTTTAGTGTGCATGAAACAAGAGATTGTTCATTGCATTCATGTTATTACCAAGATCCTTCCAAAGGAGAGGGAATAGCTAAAAATTAGCCTAGGCTGGCACACATGTTGCACATTGCTGAGACTGTTGCAGTCTTTACCCATGTGGCGGTCTCTCTAAACCTGAGCATTTGGAGTGGATCTAGCTGCCACTTTAGAGAGCACTGGACAAGGAGAAATGATGAGGAAGAGGCAGAAGGAGAGCCCTCTACTCTCTGTACCTTTTCCTCATAGTTGGGATGCCTGACCTACTCCTAGATGACAACGCCCTAAGCTGGTTGTTGTTTCCTCTGGTGGTGTCACTTCTCATCTCCAACGCTTTTGAGAACAGCCCAGGGAGTGAAGAATCTAGTCCAAACATCTTCACTGGTCCTTCAAAGCCATCCATAGTCCGGTTTCTACATTCTGATCACCGTGGTCTTCTATGGGCCCCACCTCGTGCCCAGCCTGCCCGTGAGTCATTACTGTTCCTCCATCTACCTGGATTATGTTCAGCACAGTCCAACCTCCCAACCCCACTCAGCCTCTCCCTTCTGCCTTTGTGGAAGATTAGAAAAAGAATGCAATTACCTTTGGAATGTGACTTTTCATTTTCTTTCATCGAGAAGTGGACTTTCCCCCGACTGCTCGAATCTGATCTGGACTTGTAATGTGCTTGGGTCAGAAGGATCTAATACAATGATGTAATGCCTACGCTTTCAGAGGTTGTGCATGATTTTGTTTGCTTACTCGGAACCTTATTTTCACCAATAGGACTCCCATTCCTAGATGATAAACCATGTTGGCTAAGGCAGCCTGTCTCTCAACTTGACAGGCATGTATGCTTGGGTGAGTGACAGCTGCTGACACTGAGATCAACCAAGAGGGCGTGGCATAGCAATGTCCATCTAACCCATAGACAGGCAAGCAAAAATAAGTGATGGTTGGTTGTTTTATGTTACTAAGTTGTGGAGTAGGTCAATATTCAGCAAGAGATAACTAATCCACCCTGGAATTTCCTTTCCATTCATCCAACAAACGTACATAAAAAGCCTGCTTTGTGACTTGAGTAGACACAGATGATATTTTTTTTAAAGATTTATTTTATTCTTTCTGACCGCGAGAGAGAAGAGACGGAGAGACAGAGAGAGGGGCCAGGGGCCTCTTGTACGAAGGGCATGATCTGGGGGGTAAACTGGGAGCCTCTCAAACATGGGAAGTTCTCCCCAGAGAGAACTGGGCTGAGGGACTCCCACATGGGAAGCACACCCCAGTTCAGTGTGTGGTTCTGCACAGGCCGGGGGCCAGGACTTGATCCTCAGACCCTGGGCCTGCAAAGTAAGAGCTTAAGCCACTAAACCATCCTGCCCTCCCCCCCCCACTTCCCCCCCCACCCCATTTCCTTCTGTTTGTGCCTTTGAAGTTTAGTTTCTAAAGTCAGGCAAATCCCATCTCCCAGATCTTCCCAGTCAGAGTTAATCTCTCACTCTCCCAAGCTCAATCAACCATATCTAAGATTTATTTTTTTATTGTTTTTGACAGAGACAGAGAGACAGAGAGAAGGGGGAGGGCCCAGAGCAGTCTCCATTAGTTGTATGTCATCTGTTTTTCGACATTGTTTCATTCCACACAGGTGGGCAGTGGCTGCGCAGGGTGGGAGCCATGCCAGGTGTGTGTGTGGGGCGCGGGGGTGGGGGTGGGGGTGGGGGAGGGGGTGGCGCTCCTGCATGGGAAACCTGCCCTGGCGAGAACCGTACTGGGAGGGCCTCCCACATGGAAAGCACACCCCAGTTCAGCATATGGGTCCACACCGGCTGGGGCAGCGATTCGATTGTAGGTCTCTGCGGCTGCAAAGCGATGCTTAACCGGCTGAGCCATCCTGGCTTCCCCTCAGTCGACCATCTCTGTATAGCACCTCCCCGGTTTCTCTTACCTAGACTGCTGCTCTCTCTACTAGCATGCTTTTGAATTTATCCTCCACAGCCTTCCAGCGAGCTTTAGGCATGCAAATCACATTATGCCTCTCTGAGTAAATATTTTCATTGGCTTTCTGACAGCTCCATGACAAAGTCCCAAATCCACCTCCTGCTCTGACCCCCGCACTCCGACCTCATCTGCCACCACTTCCAAGCTCACGCCTTTCACAGTCTAACTGTAAAGAGTTCACTCTTCCCTGTTCGCTCTACCAGGAATGTTCTCCCTGCCCTAGTCTGCCTGTTAAGCTGCTGTTTATGTTCTTAGGCTCAGTGGTCACCTCTTCCAGGAAGTCTTTATTGAACTCTCCTCCTGCCACACCCCCCAAGGGTAGAGTTGGTCACTCCTGACCTCTGTGCCTTGTAATATTGTTATTGTGCACTATTGTATATATTTTTTGTTGTTGTTTAAATGTCTAGGATTAAAAATCTGTTCATTCAAAGCCTAGGCATCAAATTTATCTGTATATGTAGCTAGCCCCTAGATGAAATCTTTTCACTGAGAAAATAATAAAGTGTTGTTTGAATGAGCAACTAAATAAGTTAAGGAATGAATAAAGAATGCCGTTAAAGTTACCCACCCTCCACCCGAAAAGGGCAGTTACTAATTTCTGTATAGCAAACGCACACTATCCTTGTTCAAATACTTTAATTATTGCCTAAGAGAAATTTTGCTCAGGAGCTAGGGAAGAGAATCAAAGTTCCCTAGAGAAGGAATGAAAAAACAGCAGTTGTAATGGGAGATTGACAGTCTGAAAGGTGAACATCATCTACTGTCCAATTTTATGACCTTTATGAACTGGGATCATAAGGTCCCATCTCTATATCTTTTTAAAAAAGAATTCCAGTCTTCTTTAATGTTTCTGAAAAATAATAAAGAGGACTGACTTTATTCCAGCAACATATCCTATTTATTCTTATCTTCCCTGCAGAAGTCTTGCACACCACATACTTTCCAATATGTCATCCCCAGCATCACACCCACCCCAAGAAAATGACCCTCAGCCCAGAATGAGGTTTATCCTTCTTTCTCAATTTTTTTTACTCTTCTTTTTCCCAGTTCTTTTAATCTGAAGCATTTGAGATCTTGTTTCCCAGCAACTATCATCAGGTTGCCTCAAACAAATTCTTATAAAAATTCTCCACAGGTTTGGACACTCTTACATTGACAGAAAATTACATAAGATAATGTATTTATCTTTTTTTGTTGTTAAATTTGTTGGTTGGTAACAATTACATAGGTTTTAGGTGTACAATTCTACATTAGATTGTCTGTGCATTGCATTATGTGCTTGCTCACCACCCGAGATCATGTATTTAAGTGCCAGTACATAGTAGGCAGTCAGCAAATGCAAATTATTATTGTTGTTATATTTAATTCTAGGCCTCGTGAAATCCATATTTAAGGTATATAATTCATGCATATACTCTATAGATGTATGTTTTGAAACTCCAACAACAGAGTATTTGCCCTGTGGAAGGCAGACATACATCAGCCAAAGCCCTCAGGCATTCTGGACTTTACTACAAGTCTTTTTCTCTATTCTTTATGTCTGGTTTTCTAAGGCTGGTTTCTGCTCCCTCCAGTTTCAGCCTATGACTAGGATCTTATCTGCTGGTTTTAGGGTGCTCCTTTGATCCACCATACAAACCATTTAACATTAATCATCACATACTGTTGTGCCAGTAGTCTGCGGGCATAAACTCTTCCTGTCTTACTCTCTTCCAAATTGGAAAAACATTTTTTGAAAAGTGCACTGGCATTACCAAAGATATTTATTTTTTAAACATTTTTGTTTATATATTTTTATTTATCTATTTTGACAGAGAGAGAGAGAGAGAGAGAGATACAGAGACAGAGACAGAGACAGAGAGAGAACTGAACTTGGGGAGCTCCCAGTTCAGAATATGGTTCCGCACGGGCCAGGGCCAGGATTCAATCCCCCGTCCCCGGTGCTGCAAAGTGAGTGCCTAACCCACTGAGCCATCCCGGCTTCCCCCAAAGATATTTATTAATCAAGGGGCCAGAAGTTTTCATTCCATAGTATGTCAACCTGAATGCCGCCTATGCCACCATATTCTGATGCTTTAACGTTCACACAAATATGTAATTATAAATTTGCCCAGGTATGGTATTCAACATTTAGCTAATGTGACTGAAGATTTAGAGGGCACCAACATGCACAAATGAATGAGGAAAAAATTGAACCTGGGTGAACTAATGGAGCATGTTTTTATTTATTTTTTTAATCAGGAATAATTTTGTAAAGGGCATCAACTGAATAGCCGTGTGACTTGGTTTTGAGAACTGTATCTGATACTTTTGTGGTGGTTTTCCATTTAAATATTTATTTATTTATTTATTTATTTTTGACAGAGAGAGAGAGAGAGAGAGAGAGAGAGAGAGAGAGAGATACAGAGACAGAGAGAGAACTGAACTGGGGGAGCTCCCAGCCCAGCACATGGGTCCGCACGGGCCGGGGCCGGGACTCGATCCCCGGTCCCCGGCGCTGCAAAGTGAGCGCTCAACCCACTGAGCCACCCCGGCTTCCCCTGGTTTCCCATTTAAAAGGGCTTTCTTATTCGAGTCTCAAAATTGCCCTGGCAAAACCAAGGACTGGAATTTTCATCACCGTATCACAGGGGAGGAAACTGAGGCTCAGAGAGGTGAAACAATTTCTTTCCGGCTGCCCAACTCAGTCTAAGACTGGTTTCATGACCAGAGAGGAACTTTTCTTAGGCCAGCAAACAAGTTCCAACTCTGTACAAGAGAAAAAGAGAAATTAATGAATGTAGTGATGAGGTAAACGTTTTCATTTAGTTATTAAGCAGGGATCTTTACAGTGTTTTCATAGTACGGATCTTCAATGCTGTATCTACAATCCCTCGGGTGATATGTGCTTTGAGATTTAGAGTATTTCAGACACACACATGTGCACACACTAGCAAAGAATACCTTATAATTAAATTAATTAATTTTTTACAGCACAATGTGTAAATATTCATCTTAAATGAGATTAAGATGATAAATACCTTCATGCCAGTTCATGTCAGAGTTTACCACAGAAGGAGATCACTACAGATTTATAAACACAACAAACACATTTGTTTTTTCAGAGCTTTTTTAGTTTTTAGGACTGTGGGAAATGAATTGTGGAATTGTCTTCCCACTCTGAAAACGATCATTTTCTCGGTGCTTTCTGCTGCTGCAGCGTCACTCGCGGGGCTTGCGGGCCATTCGCAGGCCTTTTGCGGGAAGGCTGTCTGGAACAAACACTTTGCACCTGCTCGCCTGTCTTCTGTAGCTGGCATGCTCTCAAAGGAAGGGCCTTGGCTGAGTTTGAAGTACAGTTCCAGGCTTTGGGGTGACAAGC
This sequence comes from Craseonycteris thonglongyai, assembly GCA_004027555.1. Classification (NCBI taxonomy): domain Eukaryota; kingdom Metazoa; phylum Chordata; class Mammalia; order Chiroptera; family Craseonycteridae; genus Craseonycteris; species Craseonycteris thonglongyai. The sequence goes on from PVKE010017652.1 coordinate 19,758, forward strand.
CAGTGAACTCAGATAATAAACTCTTTTATCCCAAATCCCTAAGGGTGAGGGAGAAAAGAAAAAGAAATTAAAATGGAAGAACAGCCAGCTTTCAACTCCATGAGAGCTGATCACATGATGAAGCCAGAGGCATCTCATTAAAAACGTCCAAATTTGATGAAGCAATTTCATTCTGGAAGCGTCAGACCAGTCAGACCAGCAAGGAACCCACTCTAAGGTCATCAGGATGGGTTGAGAGCAGGGTGGTCCATCCGCACATTACAATGAATGGTGTTAATAATGAGGACGGTCGGCCGCTCCTGTGAGACAAAGCTAGACCCTTTCCTGTGCCACAAGGAGACAGGACCTTGTCTGAGGACATTTTAAATTTGCTGCGTTCACAATTAGTCTTCTTTTTAGCATAATGGAGCCGTGCTGGTTTTGCTTTGTGGTCATCCTGGTGACCTCAGCTATTGCATGTCATTTTGTGTCCAAAGTGACACCTCTCATGGGGCGGGGGGGTAGGTAAATGACACAGAGGTGGGTAAGTGGTGTGAGGGAGAGACCAGGGCTCACAGGCCTCGATGGCCTGCCGACATCAACTGAAAGACTATGCTGGAATGTCTGAGCAATTGCCAGGCACACCGTTAAAGGGAAAAGGTGCACTTCTGATGAGAGAAAGAGGAAATGCATTTTGAACACAGTGTGTGTGTGTATGTGTGTGTGTGTGTGTGTGTGTGTGTCCTTTTCTTGCTTTTTAACTCAGTGCTCACATTCATTTCCTTCATACTTCATCCATAATGATCTTTAAAATCTAATCAGTTATTTGGTATCTTTCTTGTTATGAAGAAAAACTATCAGGGCCTCTAATCTCCTCAGCACTAACTTCTTTTGCAGAGTGATTCCTTATCTTTTGGTGCACCTGACTCAATTCCATTTTTGAAAAAAACTGTTTCTTGAGTACTTCCTGTGTTAGCGGAGCTCTGATGCCTCAGATAACTGGGCTTGAATTCCAGGCCTGCTGCTTACTAACTGAATGGATCTGGACAAGTGACATAACCATCACAGGATGCAACTTCCTTTATTGTAAAATGCTAATAACACATGAGAAGTTTGTCATGAGAATCAAGTGTGGTAATAAAAGTACTTAGTATGCAACAAATGCTCAAGAAAGGTTTATTATAACTAGATGCTAAATGGGACAGAAAAATGAATAAAACATAGACATATTTCTTTTTTTTATTATTGTTAAATTTATTGGCGTGACATTGATTGATATCAATTACATTGTTTCCAGGTGTACAATTCTGTATTACATTGTCTATACATTGCATTATGTGCTTACCACCCAGAATCAGCTCACTTTCCATCACTGTATGTTTGATAACATACACATATTTCTTTAAGGCAGGGAACTTGTACAATGAATTTAAAAAATAGCTTATGGGACAAAGAGAAGATTATTTAATTAACTTTTAAGATTTATTTTATTGTTTGAGAGAAGGTGAGAGCGACAAAGAGAAGGGAGTAGGGTCCAGAGCAGTCTCCATAGTTGTACACCATTAATTGTGACATGGTTTCATTACACACGGGTGAAGGTGGAGTTATGCAGGGTAGGAACTAATCCAGAGGCCTCTCACATGCAAGGTAAGAACCTTCACCACTGAACCATCCTGTTGGTTGCCAGCTGCACCACCGTTCAGCACACGGGGTTTGCACAGGTCATGGCCAGGAATTGAACCCTGGACCTTGCGATTGCAAGGCAAGTGCTCAACCACTGAGCTACCCTGGCACCCCCACGATAAATTAACTTAAATAGTGAAATGGAGGGTGTGCATTTGATATGGGACTGGATAGACATCCAGAGTATCGACTAGCTGGGAATGAGAATGAGGAGACTGAGGAAGTAAAAATTGCTTCTAGGCAGAAAAAAGTGACACTGAGGCAGGAAAGAAGGGAAGGAAAAATTATACCATAAGACCTAGATTTTTTCAATACTGTACAGACTAAAAAAATTCTCTCCCAATATACTCACAATTATTCTTTCATTTGTCAAAGCAAGTATTTTGATTTGGGATTCGAAATTAGTCACTCTAGCATCCACTGTAGACTCGCAACACATATGATAGGTGTGAGATGAGGAGGGCGGCCAGAGGGGAAAGTTAGTTGATTGTGACTGTAGAGAGCCTTGCATGCTTCAAAAGGAAATCAGATGTCTTTGATGTGTTATCTAGAGAGGCATCCTAGTGGGCTTTTGGACCCCAGTGACAGAAGTTTCAGAAGTTTATGCCATCGAAATGCAGGATGAATTCAAGGGGAGAGAAACAAGGAGTTAATCTGGGGGTTATTGTAGCTGAGGCAGAATAAATAAAACCCATACAGTTTTCCAAATGCAAAACTAAAAGACCTAACCTGGTAGCCAGAAGAGCTACTTCAGGAAGCAGGCCTATGGCTAACATAGCAAGCAGGACTCAGTGTGGCTCTGCTTATGTTCCCACCCTGTCACAGGCTTGTTCTATCTGCTGGGTACTCAGCCACTCACGTCCAGTGACTGCGTGGCCCTTTCCACGTGCAGCAATCCAAGAAATGAGTCACCACCCTTAGCCACCACACTAATAAAGTCATTCTCATCATGTGGGAGAAGATCTCACAAGACCAGAGCATTTGAAACAGATGAAGCAAACCAACACAATGTGTGGATACAGCCGATCGCGTGTAGTTAGCTCAGAGCCAAACAATTGTATGCGATTAGAGAAGGTTTATTGGCCAAAATAGGTGGTGGTTGTCGGTCTTTATATCTGTCTGTGTCTGTCTTCTCACCTGTCTACCAGCCTTCTCCCCTTCCTTTCTTATAGAAGGTGAGACCAGCCTAACTCTTTAGTTGTATTTGAGGTTTGGAAGAAAATATAGGAAATTTAGGTAACTTGGATATGGTTTTTGAAATGTGCTCTGATAAGGTGAGAACTCTTAAATATATTAAAAGACCTTCTTAACAGCTAATCATTTCAGATAGGAGAATTCCACACCCCATCCTCCCCCACTGCAATGATAACAAAAACAATTTTCTACTGACCTGACCAAGACTAACAAAATGTTTCTAAATCCATACACTTGGGAACTTCCATACTTTTTTCTCTAGTAGCTTTGAGTTTTCCTCTGGGGAAACAATTCTGCTTCTCTCCTCTCTGGTCAATCCAGAGTGCACGGCAGAAACAGCGACACTGCTATGCCTGGAAGCACCCCTGTATCCACTCCAGAAAGAAATTAAATACATTCAGATGATCCTCTTCCTCTTACATGACAGGAGAAGGAAAGTGGGGTAAACTGGGAAAAGATGCTCCAAGCATTCATTACTGCCTGATGACAGGCAAACCCTTGGCCTGCTAGATAAAGTGAGGCCACAGGGCTAGGTTCTCTGGGGAAAACTGTAGACTTCTATAGCTTGGTGTTGTCATTATCATATGTCCACCCTGGACTTGGCAGAGGCTGTCTCAGAATTTGTTTTACAGGCTAACTCTTAAAAGCAATTGAATTTGGGAAAAATTTTATGTCAGATGCTGAAGCAAGTGTTGATATAGTTTATAAAAAGAGAGGTTCTGACTAGAGCATAGGACTTGCCTACCTTGGGAATTTAGCTTCTCTTAAAATTCTACCTTTCCTACAGTTATTGTGCTTGACCTTTAGCTCACTCTACCCTCTGGGAGAAAGAAAGGAGGGTCTCTTTAAATTCTAGGGATCTCTACTTTAAACTGGTGACTCAATCCCATAGTCCTTAGAGTTATTTCCTTCACACCTTTCAAATGCCAGGGAAACTGTATAAGCCAGTGCATCCACTTCCCTTGTAGTCCATCAACATTCTCTACAAGCGAAACTTTTAGCAATCATCGTTACAGCCTGCCAGGAACTATCACTATCAATACCTACCACTAGTGATGAGGCCCTCATTGTCATCTGACTGGGAAGTGAACCAGTTTCAGAGAATTCCATCATTAGAGCATGATTCTGAGAACTGCTCAATTATGTCACAATGGTTGACAGTGTTGTTCAAGTCTTCTGTGTGCTTACTGATTTGTGCCAACTTCTATCCATTTCCAAGGAAGAAGTATGGAAATTTCCACATATAATTGTGAATTTGTCTACTTTTTTCAGTTCTTTCAGTTTATGTTTCATGTATTTTGAAGCTCTATTCTTAGGTACATACCTACATGTTAAGGATTGTTATGACATCTTAATGAATCAACCCCTTTATACCTATATATATAATGTTCCTGTCCATCTCCAGTAATACGAATTATTTGTTCTAAAGTCAAGTTTGATATTAATTTTGTCACTTAAGTTTTCCTTTAGTGTTTGCATAGTTCTCTCATCCTCTTCCTTCAATCTAGCTGTGTTGTTTTATTTAAAGTATGTTTTTTATAGACTGTGTATAGTTGGTCTTGCTTTTTTATTCAAACTGACAGTTTCTGTCTTTTAAGTGGAATGTTTAGACTACTTATATTTGATGTAATAATTGATATAGTTAGATTTAAATCTACCATATTGATATTTGTTTTCTACTCTCCATCTGTTCTTTGTTCCTTTCTTACTCTTTTGATCCGGTTTTTAATTTTATGTTTTATGATCTCATTTTGGCTTCACTATTGGTTTATTAGCTACACTTCTTTATTTTTGTTATTGTTACTTGTTAATTTTTAGTGAGTGCTCTAGAATTCATATTATATATCTTTAGCTTGTCATAGTCTACTATGTATTACTATTTCCCCAGTAGCTCTTGATTCACTTAAATTCTACATATGAGGGATGCTGGGATAGCACAGTAGTTGAGAGCTTGCCTTGCAATCGGGAGATCCAAGGGTCAATTTCTAGTTCCAGCCCACGCTAACATATATGCTGAACTGTAGCACAACTGATAACCACCAGGATGGCTTCGTGGCGAAGCAGGAGGCCCCTGATTTGGTTCCTGCCCCATGGGACCCCACATCCTTCTGTGTGGAATGAAATCATGTCACAACTAATGATGTACAACTATGAAGACTGCTTTGGGACCTCTCCCTTCTCTCTCTCTCTTTTTCACGTTCCCTCAAAAACAATAAAATAAATCTTTTTTTAAATTCTACATATAGTAGAAACCTACAATTAAATAATGAGAAAGAAAAATTTTACATTACCCACATATTTTCCATTTCCAGTGTTCTTTATATTTTTGTTGTTATTCCAAATTCCCACCTGGCATAATATTTCTTCCACCTGAAGAACTTCCTTTAACATTTCTTATAGTGGAGGTCTCATGGCTTTTGTTTGTATGAAAAAATATGTATTTTACATTTGTTTTTAAAAGATATTTTCAATGGGTATAACATTCTAGGTTAATTGTTATGTTTTCTTTCAGTGCTTTAAAGATGTCAGTTTATTGTCTTTTGGCTACATAGCTTCTGACAAGACATATTCTAGCCTATTAATATCTTGTTCTTTTCTTGGGCTGCTGTTTATCATTGTTTTTTAGTAAGTTAACTACAATGTTGGGTCCTATGGTTGGGTTTTTTTAAGGGTTTTTTTTTTCCTCTTCTTTCTGTTCATTCTGTCTGAGGCTTGTTGAAATTTTTGGATCTGTAAGTCTGCCATTTTAATTAAATTTTGGAGATTTTCAATAATCATTTCCTCAAATGTCTTAATGCTTCCTTTTAGAACTCCATTTACCATGTGCTAAAACACTTGATACTTTCCTGAAGGTCTCGGTTTATGTAAAAAAACAAACTTTTTTTTTCTTCTTGTGTTTCATTTTGAATGATTTCTATTCCAAGGTCTTCATGTTCAGTTTTTTGTTTTGTTTTGTTTTTTAATTTTGTAGTATCTAATATGCAGTTAATTCTAGCCAGTGTGTTTTTAACTTAAAGTGTTGTATAGAATTTTACTTGGGTCTTTTTTTTATATCTTTCGTACCTCTTATCATTACATACATGTTTTCCTTTATACTCTTGAACACATGGAGCATATTTTTAGGAATTGTTTTATGGTCTTTTTCTTCTAATGTGTTCTGTTATTTCTGGTTTTGTTTCTGTTGACTTATTATCATGATCATGGGTCATATTTTTCTGTTCGTTTCATGCCTGGTAACTTTTTATTAAATCACAGACATTGTGAATTTTTTTTATTTATGGATGCTAGTGTTTGCTGCATTCTTTTAAACAATTGTGAACTTTGTTCTGACATGCTATTAGGTTACTTGGTAGCAGTTGCTTTCTTTCAGGGCTTTCTTTCAAGCTTTGTTAGGCTGGCCCAAAGAAGCCCTTTGTTTTATGTGTCATTTAGCTCCCGTAGACAGCAATGCCCTCTGAGGACTCTCTGTGTGCCTGTGTATTATGTGGTCTTTCTGCTCTCACTAATAGGAGCATGAACACTCCCCAGCCCGGTGTGAACTCCAAGAATTACTCAGCTTCTTTCTCATTTGTTTTTTCCAACCTCATGGTTTTCACTCCACTTCACAGGTAAATATTCAGCTAAAGATTCAAAGGGGCTGGTCAGTGGGTCTCCAGGTCTCTCTCTTTGTGTATTTCCCTCATTTCTGGTACTCTGCTCCACCAATTCTCTCTGAAATCCCATCTCCTCACTTCATTGGGACTGCTGTACTTTGTGTGGATTTCTCTTCCCTCCAGTGCAGTCTGGAAATTGCCTCTGTGTAGTAACTGGGGTAATCATAAGGAGGGCTCATGTCATGTGTTTCCCTTCTCTCAGAGATTACAGTTCTGCTTTGCCTTCTGTCCAAAGTCTACAAATACTTGTTCCACATCTTTTGTTTGTTTTCTTGTTGTGTATATCAAGGGGACAATTCCTGTTACATGGGAAGAATCGGAAATCTGCTTAGTGTGTTTAAGACATTTTCTATCACTTTTCTTCAAAGTGACTTTTTAATATTCTTAGCATAACTTTCAAAATAATTATATGAGGCAAGTGTGATGGGTGTAATTATCTTTGCTATCCATAATCTGTTAGCTCCTGAATTCAGATGAAAAGATTCTTATCAGAGAGCCATACCATGCTATGTGTATCAATTTGGTTCTTAACTTGTAGCTAGTAAACAGCAGAGTTGGGAGCCGAGTGGATTCTCAGATGGGGTCCCACTCAGAACTGATGGTACATTTAAAGGCTTTAATGCAAGAGGAGTAAAGGTAGACACTGTTTATAGATTTGTGGTCAGCATTAAGGGAACTGACAAGAATTTAAGAATTAGCACCAGTGGGAAAAATTAACATCCCTAGACCTGAAGTGACAAGGAGAAGAAATGGTGTTACCAGGGCCTCCATGACAATTAGAATCCTGGAAGTGGGGCCACCCAATAAGATCTGTGACTATAGGGGGGCTCAGCCATTGCTAAGATTATGACCAGGTTCTGGGGGAATAAATATCAAAGGAGATCTGAGTTGAGGTTCCCTAGAAGCAGACCCTGGGGCAAGGATTCAAGTGTGAGGGAAAGATTGAGGAAGTGTTCTCTGGAGACTCACATAAGGGTATAGGGGAACCAAGATAAGGAAGTGGAGAAAGCTTTGTAACAGTGCAAAGTCAAACAAAGTCCCAGCTGTATCCTAACCCCTAGATTTTTTTGCAGTGACATCATACACTAGAGTTTGTTTAATCTCAAGGCAAAGGAGCAGGGCTTTCATCCTCTCACACCAGTCAGTGGCTAATCTCTGGAGACACAAACTGCAGCTCAGAGCACTGCCAGCTCTCTATACCTGTACTGGCTGATAAGGCTCCGGTGGCCCAACAATAGTTTTTTGAAGAGAGTTATAGCTGTCAGGCAATAAAAGCAAAGGACATAGAAGCTGGGAAAGGGACACACAGAAATGGTCATCTGGTCATAGCAGCAACAGAGTCCATACAGGGATGGGGGTGGGGGGGATATATACTGTAATCACATTCCTCATTGATTTCTCAGTGACCATAACCAACCAGAAAATAGAAGGCTAGGGCAACCCAGGTGATGCAAGCCTTAGCTATCAACTTCCTGGTGCATAGACACTCAGGGAGCCTATGGATCTAGAGAGCAAAGGGAGAGTAACAGGGCAGAAGGGATAGATCCAAAACTTTATGTGTATCCATTTGGTTAAGTTCAAGTAGTGGTCATTTGAAAAGCAAGATATACCTGTATGTTTGTGCATATGTAGGAGTATGCAATTAATGTTTACTATACTATAACATGACAGCATGGATTATACCCTTAATATTATTGTGACTGTAGACCAGATTCTCTGGGTCTAATTTCCTATTTATAAAATTAAAAACAAAACCCAAAAAACAACCAAAACACATGTTTCCTCACTCCAGCTGAGCACAGTTATAACAACCTGGTAACTAATTGAGATGAAAAAGAACTACTTCTGAATTTTACTTGACACTTGAAAACATCTTACTATTTTTTTTTTCTGTTTAAGTTTCAGGTAATGATGAGATAAAATTTAAAAAAATATCTTCATAGTATCTTTGAGGAGTTTAGGTCCTAAAAAGGCAGTGATGCTTGTGACCTTAAGAAATCCTGAATAAAATCATTGTTGCCTACTTTGTTTAGAATTTTGCACGCATTTAATTTCCTCTCTGATATTTGGCATTAGCTCTATGACCAAATAGAGTTACTGATAAAGGCCAAGATTCCAAAGGCCTGCAATAAGCAACAAGTGTACAGTAGGAGGAGATGGGCCAGTTATCATGTTCCGGGTGATATAGTCATTATATCTACAGCACTGGAGTGCCAAGGTTGTATAGCATCAATTCCAGTGGATGCCATTCCCAGTATTTATATAACATGCCCAAGACTCTTCTGAAGCCCACTCATGACATATGTAAAATCTGGACCCTTTAGGAAGAGGTTTCTCTCCCTGTGCTCATAGGCTTGTAGAGGCCCAATGCAATGTGTTTGTCAGTTTTGGGGTTTTTTTGGTAACAGAAAACTCATATGAGCTCAGACAAACATCAAGATTTCTTGGTCTCATAACTATGGTGAGGAAATAGCAGAGGAGTTGCTAAGATTTGGGGGTATCTACACCTGGGCCTTTTCTCTCTGTATGTTGGCTTCATATGCTCTGACGGGCTTTTTTCATTTGCAGGGAAGCACAGACTGGCTCCCATCTCTCAGCTTTGCCACTACCAGGGGGCTGAAGCTCACCTTTTCTGGTGCCCAGTAAAAAACAATATATCAGAGAGGGTCTTGACTGACCTGATGTGAGTCAGGTATCTAACCTTGACCAAATCACTGTGGCCAAGGAGATAAGCTACTTTTATTGGGCCTTTTTGGGTCATGTGCTCACCCTTTTGCAAATCAGTGGGGCTAGGAAGGGGCACTGAGAGAAGAGAGCAGCTGCCTTTGAAGCTAACATTTAAAGTCAGAGGGAAGAACAAAGATTGACCTTCAGGTACATGCTATGCAAAATGGTTATGACTATCTTCATTTTTAAAAAGAGACCAGGATGTTGGGATAGCTCAGCAGTTGAGCACTTGCCTTGCAATTGTGAGGTCCAGGGATTGAGTCCTGGCCCTGGCCCGTGCAATCCCATGAGCTGAACTCCGGTGCAACTCGTAACCTCTGGAATGGCTCAGTGGCAGAGGCTCTTGCCTCCTAGGTGGGAGGCCCCCAGTTTGGTTCCCACTCCATGCAGCCTTAAATCCACCTGCATGGAATAAAACTATGTCAAACTAATAATGTACAACTATGGAGATTGCTCTGGGCCCTCCCCCACCTCTCCTCTCAAACAATAAAATAAATCTTAAAAGATATATAAGTAAAAAAGAGACAAGTTTTAGAGAGGTCAAGGAACTCGTTTTAGGCTACAGAGATAATAAATGGCAAAGCTGTGATGATGACAGGCACTATGTTATAGAGATTAAGAGCTCAGCTCAGACCCTCAAACCAGACAGATCTGAGCCCAAAGCCCAGCTCTGCTATTAATACTTCCCAGTGTAGTTGGAGGTGAATCATGGTCATGATTATCTCCTTCATTAAGATAATTGTGAGGATTAAATGAGATAATACCTGAAAAGCACTTAGCATAGTGCCAGGCATAATGTAATGACTGCTTAAATATTTGCTATTATTGGCTAGGAGTTGAACCTCAGTATTTACACTTAGTCTTTTTCAAAGCAGCAACTATGAGTATATAGTTTGTGTGTCTCAGCGATCACTGCCATTGCCTTGTTCTGTTCTCCAGCCCAGTAACTTTGGCATTTTTACTCATAATCCACAAGCAAACTTTAGTAAGTTATGAACCAGTCGCCATCACCGCTAAGCAGCAAGACCACTACCAGTCACTAAATGGGCTCCAGGAATTGAGTGGAAATTCACACCACACCTCAGAAATCAAGAATTCCCGCTGAGTCCTGTGTCTAGAGGACTTTCTGTCCATTTACCTGAACTAGCACAGTCACTCAACTCAGAGTGCGTACATTAGTCCATGCTTCTAAACTGGACTCTGGCAACCATGGCCTGCCACACACTCACTCACTTATCAAATGTTTAGCCAGCATTTACTATACAAACGTTCTGCATGGTGTTAATATGTATGCGTCCAAAGACTCTCTTCTAGTTGAAAAACCAGAAGATTTCTTGGATGGAGAACCAGGCAGGAGAGGAAACTTAAAAATATATGAGGCCTATCTGGAAAGTATCCAGTCATATAACCATTCTTTTTTTTTTTAATATATTTTTATTTATTTATTTTTATTTTTGACAGAGAGAGAGATACAGAGACAGAGACAGAGAGAGAACTGAACTGGGGGAGCTCCCAG
>PVKE010017653.1:0-11606 GCA_004027555.1 Craseonycteris thonglongyai
TGGTACTTTCTATATTCCGGAAACTTTAACAATTAGAAATACAAAGGTGAATAAGTCAGGAAATCCATCTTCAAGACAGTTTTTAGCTAGGGAAGTCAAATATTACTGGATTCATTATTTCAAAACTTCATACTATGCCTGATTAAGTAAATCAGGTTTAAGTGTCCTTTGGTACACAAAAACAGAACATCCATCCTAAAGAAAAATCCTGTGCTCAAATAATTCATGATGACTGTTGGGAATCTTGGTTTCTTTGTGGTCTTTACTTGGTTTGAAAAATTGACACTTTTTAAGAGAGGGAATTCCAGAAAAAAAAACACAAAAGGCTTACTCATGTAACAAGATATGGTAAGTTCCTCTTATACCTCCATCTTTTAGATGGGGCATTTGATTTTACAAACTCTGCTAAATATCAGTTTAATCCAGGGCATTTGATTGTTCCTAAAACAGAAAAGAAGCTCAACAAACAAATTTAAGGAGGGTGGGGAATTAGTTTTTGCTACAATATTATGAAAAGATAAAATGTTTTTAATGGATAGAACATGGTTAGGAAGAACTAGATGGCCTCCCAAGATCAGCATTCCCTCCAGGAAAAAGTGGTAGAGAGGCCAACAACAGAATATGTGGTAAATGACAAATGAGGCAAATATCAGGGAACAGGTGTCTAGAGATCCTATATCAGAGGACATTTGAGATTAGAAAGCTTGGCCAAGATAGATTCGGCTTAGGAACTGGAAAAGTCCATGCTTTTTTATTTTTTAATTGGAGTAATATTTGTGGAACGTATATAAATAGTATGAAACTGCCTTCAAATTCATATTGAATATCAAAAGTTTCTGATTAACTTTTCAATATTTATTGAATGTTTTCTTAAAACATTTTTTTTTTAAGTGGATATCTATGGGATAGCCCAGGAAAATAAATTTGCTCAAAGGTCCTTAAAGGGGACTAAGAGAAACAGGAGAAACAGAATTCTGACATCATTTCTTTTTAACTCTCCTTCAAATAAAACTACCCAGGATTCTTCATGTGTGTGTTGCTTGTTAATAAGAGTGGAATTCACAGTCTAGTGGAAATTGCCTAAATATGGGAGTCAGAAAGATCTCAGTTCAAATCTAAGTTTAATAAGTTGTGAATTGTGTGACCTTCACAAATTGCCATAATAGACACATTTGTACTACTTCCATTCAATTTTTCTTTGGCAAACTAAGAATAACAACATGATTTCCTTCCCTATGACACTAGCTTGCCCTTTCTTTCAATTTATTTGAGTCAATGTTTGTGTAGACTTCTTGCCCTGAAAAACTGCAGTCAGTGAATTAATTCAGTTACTGTTCAGAATGAATGTAGAGTTAAGTTCTATGTCACTTTCACAATTTATCAGAAAACCCAAAAGGGTTAACTAGGATTGATCCTGAATATATTGTATTGCTCCCCAAATGTAGAATCATTGAGTTTATTTCTTCAGGAAGCAATGCTTAACAGTGGGTAAAGGGAAATAAAACTTTTTTTTTTTTTTACTTATATATAATTTTTCTCTTTACTAACAATTGCATATTGCTAACAATATTCTTCCAATTTGTATTCAAACATTACTTCATTTTTTTATGCTTAGAGAAATTGGATGGGGTTTTACTACAATATTCTTTGTTGTTTTTTATCTTCATTTACTTTTTATACTTAAAGTTTTCTGAATAACATGTCAAGGGAGGCATATATATTAATTAAATAAACGGCTAATACTAAACATAAAATACTTATTTTTTCAATTACGTTGCTTTATATATCACATGACATGTATAATATGTATCTTTGGTACTATGGCTAAAATGCAAAAGGAGAAGGGATATTATAAACTATGACTGGAAATGTACATTTTTACATATGAACTTATTGCTTACAGGCCCAAATTTCTAAAACAACAAACCCAAATAAGAAGCCAAACCATATAAAAAGTTGAAAATTCACGAGCAGTTTTAAAGCACAAATTAAGTATAGGCATTTGGCCTCTGTTTTTAATTAACAGCTCATCTATTTGTGTTTATAAACCTGAGAAAGGAAATCAGTTAACTATAGGCTTTCTTATTCAAATTGAACTGCATTGTTCTTAGCTTTCTTGAATTCTATTTAAAGTAAAACATCAAGTATATAACTATATAATTTTCCCTATAATTTCATCAGAAATAAAAATAATATAAAATACAGTGTAAATGGTTAATAGTATTATGACCTCACAAAAGTATAGAATTTTTAATGACACATTCTTTACAATTTAAATTGACCACCCAAAATATTCTTTTTATATCTTAAGCAACAGAGATCTAGTTAGGTTAAAATATCAAAGCTTTTCCAGTTGTGTCAATATAGATATGTAAGTATCTTCAATGTAGATTACAGATCATACTCTACAGATGGAACCATCATGGTAACAAGAATATTACAAGTACTACAACATGACTTGAAGTCTGAAGAAGCTATGACTGTAACTATTGGACATTGTTTTCTCAATTGTTTTTAATCTAAAACATATTGTACTCTGAAGTGACAATGTCCTTCTACATATAAATTCAGTCATCCATCTATCCATCCATCCTTTTTATTCATTCATCCATCTATATGACAATTATCTATTGAGTGGCTACTTTATGTTAGGAAATAAATGAAGAACTGATAATGCACAAATGAATAAAATAAAACCTCTAATGTCAAGATACCTAAGACCTCATGAGAAAAGGCAGACATGTAAATCAGTAATTACAATATGTTGTAGCAAGTGCTGTCCTTGAGAAAGATTGGAAAGAATACTTACATTTATCTCAATGATTGGAGCTGAAGTTGGAATAAATAAGAAAGAATCAAATTTTAATTGGTAGAGGATGCTGGGGCAGCTGAGCGGTTAGCTCTTGTCTAGCAATCGTGAGGTCTGGGGTTCGATTCCTGGCCCCAACTTGTGCAAACCGATATGCTGAACTGCTGCACAATTGGTAACCTCTGGGATGGCTTGGTGGTTAAGGTTCTTGCCTCCCATGTGGGAGCCTTCAATTTGGTTCCCCTCCGCATGAACCTGCATCCATCTGTGTGGAATGAAACTATGTCACGACTATTGATGTACAACTACAAAGATTGCTCTGGGCCTTCCCCCTTTCTTTCTCTGTCTCTGACCTCTCAAACAATAAAATAAATCTTTTAAAAAATGTAGTTGATATATTAGATGGCATTTGAATATAGATGGTGGCTATAGAGGATGAGGGGCTTATAGAAGCAGATAAATCTAAAATGAAAAACACAAGGCATGAAAAAGCAAGGATAATTCAGACAAAGTAGGCTGGAATGGCTGGACTACAAGGTACCTCTAGTAGTAGGAGGTGAGGGTGGCTGGATTATGAAAGAACTTGTTAACATAGTGAGGCATTTGGACTTGAGCTCATACACCACCCTGTCTCAAAGTTCAGTAACATATGGGTGCCTTTTAAAGCAAAACAGCTCCTAAAACTTCCATTGTTTACTTTAATTATTTTTGTCATATTCTTACTTACATATGTACACTTATAAAACACAGCATGGAATTCTTATATATAAAGCTCTTACATAACCAAAACAAAATTATAAGTTAAAATAAATAGAATTATGAGACTGTTACAATTCTAATTTGGAGGGATGTTACTTATGTTTTAATTTAAACCACTGTTCTGATGTGAATGTGATCTTGGGGGCAGGTGTTTTGACTTTGGCAAGCTTATACTAACGTTAATGTGTGCTATGCTTTGGTACAATTCACTCACAATCTCTCTCTCTTTAAACTCTAGGGAGACTTGTTTGCTTATATACCATTCTGGGATGCCATTTGTATTTAAAATGTTGTTAGTGTATGTCCTTTTCTTTCTTAGCCACAATAATAAATGTAGTGTCCCTCATTGCTAATGAGACTATTAACACTGATAGCAATGTGGACACTGAAATATTATGGCATGGTTATGTAATCTTTATCATCAGAACATGCTTACATTTATGTTTTGGATTGTTATTGAAAAAATATACAGCTTGTAAATTCATGAAGAAGTCTAAAACCCCTGAGACCATGAACATAAAAATATCTTTAAGAAATACTGCCAGAGACAAAAGGGTCACAAGTAAGGGAGAAATGTGGACAGATTTTCTTTTGGACAGATCACTCAGTGAAGAGTTAGAAAACTTGAAACAGTCTAGGCAAAAAAATGAATAATTTGTAGCAACCGTGGGAATAGAGAGGAAAAGACAGATTTCAGAGTGACAGGAGTATACCGTAATTGACTAGATCTCAGAGTGGGTATGGCAGGTAAGGAAAAGTGAAAATTTAAAGATGGTTGTCATATTTCTATCATAGTTGCCTGGATAGTAGGAGATGCCATTGGTTAATAAAAAAAAAAATAAAAAAAAAATGTTAGAAACAGAATAAGCTGTGGGTAGCAAAGAATAAACTTAGACAAATTTGGACATATTCTTCCTGAAATGCAACAGCTGTGACTGAGTCAATAATCTGTAATATAAAACTGAGGCTTAGGGGAAGGAACTGGGCTGTGGTGGAGGTTTGCTCATCAATGGCGTATCTGTGGTCGTGTGGCTTTGGAATTGTATGTAATTTCTGTGGTGAGAGCATAGGACTTAGAAGAAAGCCAAAGATGGCCTCTCAGGGCCTAGTGATACTTCAGGTTATGCAGATGGAAGACAACAGTTCCAAAAGAAGACTGATAAGATCCAATCAAAGAGATGAGACCTAGGAGAGCAGGATGTCATTAGGGACTATTAAAGACACTGTTGTGTCTTGCCTGAATTAATGCAGCAGGTTCCTAAGTTATTTTTCTGTTTCAAGTATTGGTATCCTCAATTTCTATCTCCACTGCCGTGTGAATATTTTAAGTCAAAATTGTTCCATCTCCTTCTTAATCCAATATGTGTATTGGAAATTCATGCCTTTCTCACTAATGCTTACCTTGTGGTCCTCTAGCAATGTTACATTTGCTGCCATGTAAATGTTTGGACACATGGGTTAAGATACATCGCATATTTGCAATGGTAGATTCTCCCAACAGAAGCATAACTCCTTTCCTTTACCTGATTCCCATTGGAGTGTCCTAGGAATAAGCCTCAGCCTCTCTTCTTTATTAACATACTTTCTCATGGCGATTTATATGTTGCTGACCTCCAAATATCTCCTCCCTTCCACCCCCACCCCCGTACTCTGTATCATCTATCTATCTATCTATCTATCTATCTATCTATCTATCTATCTATCTATCTATCTATCTATCTATCTATCTATCTATTTATCTATCATCTATCTATCATCTATCATTATTTCTAAAATTTATATTCAACAATCTTTCTGCACTCTCTACTTGCCTCTCCAGTAGACATATTAACTTCCAATTTCTCAAATCCCCAAACTTGTTTTTACCCAAGTAGTGCCATCTGAGTCAATAAAAAGTTTGACAACGATCTCTCCTACTTCCACCTCATTGTTAATTCATCATTCAGCTAATTGTGAATATATGTTCTGAATTTAATTATTTCTCTCTTCTAAGATGCCACTAACTCTCCATTAAATGCTTCCCCATTCTTCTATGCTCAGTTCCTTGCAATCTATTTTTACACAGCCATCTGAGTATTTCAAAACATTAACTCAGATCATATCACTCTTCAAACTGACACCCGTATAATTTCCCATTGCCATTAGCATAAAACCAAAGCTCTTTACCACGATGTGTCAGCCCCTATAAGATCTAATATCACTGTATGCCATGTTATGTCTTGTCGTTTTGGCCCATCACATTATCCCTCATTCTGTCCTGCAGTGAGAGGACCTGTGTGCTCCTCAAGCTGGTAAGGCACTTTGCTGCCAAGGGCCTTCAACTTGATGTTTCTTGTACCTCAGATCTCAGCATTTTGCACAACTGCTTTCTTCTCATTATTCTAGTTTCAGCCCAAACAAGACCTCCTTAGCTATGGTATGTCTTCCCTGTAACCATATCTGAAGCCTCATTTTGTCCTGACTTTAGTCACTCATTCAAGCAACCTTGTAATTGTATATAACACAGTAGGTAGATGGAATATTTTTGGAATATTTTTGGTAGATGGAAAGCAATAGAAAGGTGTGGATGATGGAAAATCACAAATCTGGATTCTAAGCCTATTACCTCTTACCAGTGTGGCTAGTTTATGAACGTTTTTGAATCTTAGCTTTTCACTTGAAACAGGAAAATGCAGGATTTCAGAGTTATAATAAGTATTTAATGTATGTAGATAGGAACAACATCTAACATGGGTTAAATCTTACTGCCTGCTTTCTCTCTTTTTTCCCAGGCAACCATTTGAGAGTGTCATATGTAAGATATCACAGAAATTCTGGCTAATATAAAAAAATGTTCTATTCTCTGGCTGTGTATTACCTAAAAATTAATTGGAAAGTTGGCCATACAGGTCATGGGGGAAGATTTAGAAAAAAACTCATTGAACCCTGTCCTGGGTGTTCTTGCTGATAACCTCTGTCAACCCTTGACAGGAGACTCTAGCAGTCATGAATCTGGAACTATCAGAGGAAATATGAATAAACCTTTGTCAGGAAATACCCTTCAGGTTCCATAGAGCTCTGTCATATTGCCCTTTGCTTTCAGTCCTGACCCTGACTATCCCAAACCTCCTATGAAGTGGCCTCTTGCTTTTAGGCTGACTGCACCTAGAGACCACCAATAGTATACATTAAGCTAAAGGTTATCAAGCCATAGCCCAGAGGCCAAATCCCTCAGCCTGTTCATGTAAATAAAATTGTATCGAGACACAGCCATACCCATTTATTTACATGTTGTCTAAGGCTGCTTTCACACTATAAGAGCAGAATCAAACAGTTGCAACAGAGACTATAGGACCCACAAAATATCAAATATATATTATTTGACCATTTACAGTAAAATTTCCCAGACTCCTGTGTTATACTGTCTTACCCCTTGTATTGCCATCTTTTTTTTTTTTTAACAGTGAAACATGTATTTGATACTTATTGGGTGTCTATTTCTGAACCCGATACTGAGAGTAGAGTAGGGAGCCAAGGATGATTCTGGCTTCAAAGAGTACACGGTCTAAATAAATAGATGTGATTTTCCAACTGGTAGAAAAAAAGATACTCTTATCTGCCTCCTCTCCTTGATCTCTACTCAGAAGAACACATTAAGCAAAGTAACAGTAAACAAAACAAAGCTTCATATAGAAGATGTTTCCCACATACACCTAAAGTTTGTCTAAATTCAAGTCTTGGCATGGAAGTTTTAGTGGTGGGGATAATTCTTACAGGAAAGAAATATAACACTTTCCTTCCCCTTCCCTTGTCCCTTTCCTTGATTGTTGGCTCAGAACAATTCTGCTTTCTGGGTTGGGTTTAACTTTGAGATTTCAAAGACAATTGTCTACTAAAAATTAAAATGTTTCTTCTTCCTAGGAAACCTCTCATGTTTTATTATAAAGCCTCTAGGTTATATTGTGCATCAAATGTTGCTTATAAAGTCTTTGAAATATGTAAAGTGTTCTCTTTCATTCAACTATAATAATAGCATATTGGAGATTACAAATGAAAAAAGGCAACTGAGATTTGTGAGCATAGGCAGCTGAGTTCAAATGAAGCTTTTTCCCTAGATAACAAAACATGTGTGAATATGAAATATCATGCAAGGGGCTCAAGTTTGTGGAAATCTTTGTTCTTTTATACACTAAAAAGTAACAGCAAAAGAGGGTAGATCAGATCAACCCTTAAGAAAATCAATAATGAAAATACTTTAAAATAATTTAATTTGTGACCAAATGAGCAAGCAAACAAACAAAAACACAGTGATACAATCTGATATTTTCAAATTTTCTATGGTTCTCTATACCTTGAGTTTTATAATAACAAATACAAATTTAGTACTTTTTCCAACCTGATTTATTATCACTACTTTATTTGTGAATAACATTTTAGTGCAAATGGAAAAATATAAGAGAAAACATGAGAGGCCCATGAAGTTATATTCAAAACTTTTTAGATATTTGCATATTATTAAATTAAGTGAGAGTTCTTTCAGAAATTAGATATTTTAGGGTATTATCTAATTCTATCTGATTATTTTAAAATCAGATTTATGCATTAATTTCTTTCTTTTCTGTACCACACTATTAGAGATTTTTTTTTACTTACCTTTAATTTCACCATGAAATATTTTATTATGATGATTTTTACTTTCACAAAGTTTCTAATACATAAAAACAAAACAACAACAACAAAAACTGGGTTAACATTAGGATTCCTGTCCTCTCTAATGTCCTACTGTCAAGAAGACCTCAGTTTTGCACAAATTTAGAGAAGGGAATGGAAGCATGTTTCCTACCTTCGTTGCAACTTGCGTGTCGACCACAGCCTCTTAATTCAGAGGGGCCCCATTCATGCTTTCTCTCCTAGCTCCGGACCTCCAACCAGCCTTCCCAGAGCCTGTGATTGGTGAGCTACACAGCCTGGTGAGTAGCCAGCGGTCTTCTCCTCAGCTCCAGAATTCATCCTCCTGAAGACCTTTTCTTTTTATTTTTTTAGATTCTTTTTTTAAAGATTTATTATTATTATTTTATTTTATTATTAATTTTTTGTTTTTATTTTTTCTTAAATTTATTGAGGTGACACTAATTGATATCAATTACATTGTTTCCAGGTGTACAATTCTACATTACATTGTCTATACATCGCATTATGTGCTCACCACCCAGAATCAGCTCACTTTCCATCACCATATGTTTGATTCCCCCTCCCTAACCCCCATCTCTTCCACCCCCTCCCCCCTTACCCTCAGGTAACCACTAAACTATTAACTGAAGACCTTTTCTTAACTCTTTATTGAGTCCCACCATCCTCACTGCACAAACAATGTTATATTCTTCTCTGAAGATTCAGAGCTTTCCTCTATGGAAACCTTTTCATTCATATGTCCATTTTCTATTTCTTAATGATTATAGTGATGCTAATAATTATTTTAGCAGCTGTGGCTGTCATCTTCTGAGTGTGTACAATGTGTCTGTCAGCACCATGATGGATTACTGACAGTCAGAAATTTTTTTAGCCTCACAATCTCCCATTAAAGTTGATACTATCAGACCCAATTTAGAGTTAAGAAAACTGAAGCTTAGAATAGTGTTATTCTATACTTGCCCACAAACTTAGTTCATAACTTATATCTGTCCAATTCCAGGCTCATGTACATTAGCTCTGTGCTATACTTCTTCATTTCTCTGTTTCCCTCGCTTCACTCACTCTTCTGAGTATACTCTGAAGTTCAAACTAACCCCTATACTACATGATTTCTATATCTATTTCCTTTGTCTATAGAAATCTCAGTGTCCCTCTGTTCATGGTTTCCTCTACTTTTCTATAAAACACCCCAGTGTAGAATGCATTCTTATTTCATGGGCATTTATGGTCCTTTTTAAACTACTATCTCTGTTGAATAATTATTATAAATCTTTTTGGTTACTAAGTAGTGTTTGGTGCAGATGAATATATGAAAGAAATGCAAAATATATGTCTCAATCCCTGGTGGGGGAGACAAGACCTTCACCTAAAATATAAACTAACCACATAAAGGAATAGTTGCTCTAAAATGTTTGGCAATTTACTTCTAACTTAAAGTAAAGATACCTTCTTGGTCCTCACTTTCCAATAAATCCTTTACTTAATTTAATTATGGTTTTCTGGTAACCTTCCTACTCTTTATTTACTTCTCTGCCTCCATTCCTTCCCTTCTGATTTTTCATCTTGGCTGTCCTTTCTTCTTTGTTCTTCTGTTTTATTTTCCCAAAGCTTTGTTCTAAGACCTATTTTCTTCCTTTTCACAATTTGTAAGTTACAGCTCTTAACTGGTTTACATCTATTATTCCTAATCCTCAGAAATAATACCTCTTATTTTAGGTGAAGAAAAACTTTTACAAAATAATTAAGAAACTTTCTTAAGTTCTCACAACTATTGTTAAAATTGGTGGAGCTGAGATTCCACCCAGCCTGTAATGGTTCTACATTACCACCTTAGTGTTTAAAAATGTTTTTTCCTATAATAATTATTTAGTCTGAGTTTATGACTTTGGGAATATTTCAAACAAATTATGTTGGATGCTATTTGGTTTGGTTCAGTTGGAGGATTTCATTTGAAGGTGTAGAGGAAGAAACTAGACCCACAACCAGTAATGAGGTGATGGCAAAACTGCTTGAGTGTTATTCCAAACAAATACACAACTGTCTTCATTTTTAGAGTACCTAGGGATCTACTGTTATGAACTCCAGCTGAGTCTTGCAACAGCTATTAACAATTAATTTTCTAACTTTGTTTTAAAGTAGTGGATAATGGATATTTTCATTTAAACTTCCCTTGATGCAGCTTCCCCAATAATATGTATTAATAAAAAATCTAAATGAATAAGGAAAGATGAGGTACATGCACAACCCTGTTTTGTGTGTATGTGTGTCAGAATCAGATCATGGCCAGCTAGATAATTTCTTTAATTTCTTTTCTTCATTCTCTGGTTCACTTGGCAGTTAGCAACCTCATGGGGAGGGTAGGGGAAACAAGAGCAGGAGAAAAAAATGCTTTGTCCCCTCTTTCTATAAATTTAAGCCCATTTCCTCTTGTCCTTTCTCAGGGGTAAGCTAATATTTCCATTTTAAATATGAGCTCCCAAAGAGCTTTGACCATGCCATTTTTACTTAACTGCATTTTATTTTCTCCAGTATGATGCAGTGCTCACATAACTGATCTATGGCCATGGGGAAAAAAATGACGACAACTGCATTCCAGTGACTATAAGCTAATATTTTATGGACCACTGTAATGAAAGTTTTGACCACTATTATAAATCATACCTAGAACATACATAACAAACTCATGGTCTGTATTGACAATACTGTGAAAATGTCATACAATGCTAGGCAATTGATGTGAAGTCTCCTAATTGGGGTTTGGGGATAATTATGCAGAGCAGGATAACATTTACCTCTGGCCTGTGCACAAACGAGGACATGTATAGTCAAGAAATTAATAATATAAGCAAAGGCATAGAGTCATGTTTCACTTCTTTCTCTAAACAATTTTATTTAAGTGGACTGCACTGTTGTAAACTCATACTAATGACTATATACTTTAAAATATGAAAAATTTCACTTTGAATTCTAAAATCACAGTACTTATAATACATGAAAGTAATGAAAATTTATTTCTCTATTAATTACCTGCTATGAAAACACTATTTTAAAATCATTTGCTATGATTTAGTGCAAATTACTGAGAGCTTATATATCATTAATCTTCCCTCTCTTTCCTTCTTCTCTTTCTTCTTGCTCCTTTCTCCTTTTCCTTTCTTTTTTTTTCTTTTATTTATTTTTTGACAGAGAGAGAGAGAGACTGAGAGAGAGAGAGAGATACAGAGACAGAGAGAATAATGAACTGGGGGAACTCCCCAGTTCAGCACATGGGTCTGCACGGCCCGGGCCAGGATTCGATCTTCGGTCCCCGGCGCTACAAAGTGAGCACTTAACCCACTGAGCCATTCTGGCTTCTCCTCTTTTTCTT
>PVKE010017653.1:11706-30584 GCA_004027555.1 Craseonycteris thonglongyai
AGAGAGAGAGAGAGAGAGAGAGAGAGAGAGAGAGAGAGAGAGAGAGAAAGAGATACAGAGACAGAGAGAGAACTGAACTGGGGGCACTCCCCAGTTCAGCACATGGGTCTGCATGGGCCGGGGCTGGGATTCGATCCTAGGTCCCCGGTGCTGCAAAGTGAGCGCTTAACCCACTGAGCCATCCTGGCTTCCCCAGATAGGGCAATTTGAAAAGACATTTTCATGGAAAGATCCTCTCCAAAAGAAAGCATGTTCTTTTATTTCTTTTACTATTAACTTTCAAGTGGAAGGGCAATACATTTTGGTTGCCCAGCAGAACTCTGTGGAAGACATCTGTTGTTCTGGTTTAGGGCTCTTTGTTTTCCAAGCCCTGGGGGGTTAAAAGGTTACCTTCACTGATTAACAGACAAATGAGTAAATGTGTGCCTGGAGAGATGGGGTGGTGGAGGTATATACATTTTAAATGAATCCTGATTTTATGAAATGCATTTGCATAATTTAAAGAATGCATGTGGGTTGCATAAATGTAAGGAATACTTTTTAAAGGTTGCTCATCTTCATAATTTCTGTAATTTTGTGTCTATGAATGTTTAATAGGTCCCACTCTAACCCCCTTTTAATTGATGGTTCTAATTCATTTGTATTAAATTAAGCCTCAGGAGGTAAAATTAGAAAGGAAAGCCACACACTCTTCCCTAGAAAGATTCTTAGGAGAGAATAATCCATTTTTTAGGAAAATGCCTGTTCTCTCCTCGTGTGCCACCAGTAACATCCTTGTTGTGTGTGTTTGAAGGAAGGTCAACCCAGCTGGCAAGCTTATTTCATTGACTAATTGAGACTGGACATTCTGCAGCCCTCCGATGGCAGGCATTCATGTGAGGCTGAGTTATGCTAGGAACAGGAGAGATAACTCTAGCCCCTTTAATCTTTTTGACCAAATCCTGCACTTATATAACTGTAATATGATTATATTTTTGTCTGCCATAAAAGTCAGGCTGCTGCACAGAGGATTACCCCACACAGTAGAAAACTCTAAAGAAAATAGGCAGCAGAGGTAAATAAAAAACTGCAAAATCACTGGTGTTGATTGACATATGCCAATGAAGCCCAGGTTTTTCCTTGCTCTTAGTGTCAAAACTGGGAGGCAGTTTTCCATGTTTCCATGCCTACTCCCCACGCCAGCCCCCTCCCCAAGTGGCCAAACAATTTTGATTGCTTACTCCCTGCAATGGTCTGAATGTTTGTGTTCTACCAAAATTTCTATGCTGAAACCCCAATCTCAGTGTGATGGTATCTGGAGGTGAGGCCTTTGAGAGGTGACTAGGACATTAGGGTAGAGCCTTCAGAAATGGGATTCATGCATGTGTAAGAAGAGGTCATAGATGTAGCTCATCTTGGTCATGTGAGGATGCATTGAGAAGATGGCCATGTATAAACGAGGAAGAAAACCCCCACTGGACAATGGATCCTCTCAGACTTCCCAGCCTCCAGAACTGTGAGAAATAAATGTCATGTAAGTCACTCAGTCCACAGCTTTCAGTTATAGCAGTGAGAATCAAGACGCTCTCCTTGTATTGTATGGTATATTTTACCTAAACATCATGGGAACAATGCTAGATTCTGGGCACTGACTCAACTAATGTACATAGCTATAAAAGAAAAGTGACAGTGATGCCAGGAGAGTTCAGCAGTTGAGCACTTGTCTCACATTCACAAGGTCTGGGGTTCGATTACTGGCCCCAACCCATGAAAACCCATATGCTGAACTGCGGCTGAACTGGCAACTGATGGGATAGCCCAGTAGTGAAGGTTCTCTCCTTCCACGAGGGAGGCCCCCAGTTCAATTTTTTCCCCGCAGCCCCCCATTCACCTCTATGGAATGAAACCATGTCACAGCTATGATGTACAACTATGGAGCTTATTCTGGGTTTTCCCCCTTCTCTCTCTCTCTCTCTGTCACCTTCTCTCAAACAATAAAATAAATATATATTTTTTAAAAGTGACAATGTACAAGGGGTATTAGAGAAAGCATTGGCATCAAAGTTGGGTAAGTTTCACCGGGCTTAAGGCTTTATCATCTACTGGTGATGGGTCTTGGTGGGTCATTTGATCATAATTTATATGGTGGAGTTGTTAACAATAATAAAGATAGTCCCAACAACAAAAGCAGCAACCATGTATAAAATCCGTTGATCTCTCTGCTAGACACTTAATTTGTATCACCTCTAATCCTCAGGACCACCTGCAGACTATTGTCATTTTACACATGATGAGCTCAGTCTCTATAACTTGCTCAAGACATCACAACTGTTGTACAGCCTCATTACCTGCACTGATACATGCAATTCATGAGGTAATATTTGTGGAAGCATCGTACACAGATTTTTAGTGCTTGTTGGAATGGCTAAAATAGGCAAGGAAGCATGCTATACTCTGGAGGAGAGAGGGAAAGACCATGGCCAGGTTTCTGAATTGTTTCTTGTCTCCTCCTGGCTTCTGAATTCCATCCAGGATTGCTAAAGAAATAATGCAATTTTGCATTTTATGGCCCTCTTCACATTTTTCTTCCATAAGAAAATAACGTATCAATGACTCTTGCAGTCAAAAAGTTTTTATCTCTTGTATCACCTCAAGTCCTTTGACACAGGGCAGAGCATCAGTGGTATGCCAAGATTTATTCCCAAGACAACTGTGTAGTCAGGGGGCTTATTTGCAGCAGACCAAAGGAGACACAATAGGGAAGGGGTGCATTTTCTAATTCCAACCAAGTTAAAGTAACTCCAGGTTTTCTGAGTCTCTGCAATTTTAAAAGTATTTTCCAAAGAAACCTAGCAACTGCCTGTCTCAGAAAGGACGAGGATAACTTTCAAAATGCAGATTCTAGGGCCCTTCTCTAGACCTATTTTAGCAGAATCTACAGGATCTCCAGGGTTGCTTTTTAATAAGATCCATAGTGAATTCCTCTTTCTCTCCCATTTGAGGCAGACCACTTACGGTTCTAAATTAATACTGGGGAGGCTCACCTGTTAATGAGGAGAAGTTGACTGAATGACTTGAGAGGAAATTTTTACTCATTTTATTTTAAGTCTAAATTTGACTTTCTTTGTATGTAGATTCTAACAGGTCTGTAGTCTGATCTTATTTCCGGGGGAGATTAGGAGATGACATTTTCTCTATATAGATGATCACTAGTCCATTTCCTCCAAGTTGTGACATATGCCTATGGTAGTTTCTTGTTCTGTTGTTCTTTTTTCCTATTGTGCAAGTTCTACTTATCTATAGCTTATTTTATTGTTATTCGAAGATAGCAATAGCAGCAACAGTTATATAAAAAAATCTAGTTCAAATTTTGATGCAGATATTTTCTTGCTCATTTGAAATCACTCAACATTTATTGCTAAAAGGATAAGGAAATAACAGAGTGTTACTTATGAAATCTCTTTGAAATTAAATCACTAAAAAATTTTGCAATGTTGATCTGATTATCAGTCAAACAAATGCACCAAACTTTTTTTTTTTTTTCTTAATTGTTGTTTTTGCTTTTGATATTTGTAGTTGTTCCTGGCTTACTCTGGTAAGGGCAAATCTGATAAGATTCAGGCAGAACTTTCCATTTGCCTCTGTCACTGATAAATGAGAAATTCTGTCCTTTGTACTTAGACTTGTATTGTATATATAAAACCATTCTGGCTTCATTTAGCACCTATTTGAATATATTTCACTTATCACCCTAGAAAATCGTTCCTTAGAAACAGTACTTTTTAATGTTAGTGGTAAAAATAGAAACTTTGGGTTCTATTTAAGATCTTCTATTATTTTATAATGACACATGTTCTTTTTTTTTTTTAAAGATTTATTTTTATTTTTTTTTGACAGAGAGACAGAGAGATACAGAGGGAAAGGGTAGGGTCCAGAGTAGTTTCCATAGTTGACAGCATTAGTTTTTCTTACTTTCACTCCACAGGTGGGCATGGGGTTATGCAGGGCAGGAACTGGGCTGGGAGCCTCCCGCATAGGCCCCAGCAAGAACTGACCTAGGGGCACACCCCAGTGCAGCATATGGGACAGCATGGGCCGGGGCCAGGATTCGATCCTCAGGCTCCCAGGCTGCAAAACGAGCGCTTAACCCACTGAGCCATCCCAGCTTCCCTGACACATGTTCTTTATCTCTAGTCTACATTTATTTTTCCATGGTATATAATGTCAGTGGATGCTTATATGTGTTATGTACATGTGTATATATATAAATATACGTATACATATATATAAATATATATGTATACATACATACATATATATATATATATTTATACACATATGTGCGTGCAATTCCTCCAAAGGTGGTGTGTGTGTGTGTATGTGTGTGTGTGCGTGTATGTATAAATATATGTATACGTATATATGTGTATATATGTATACACATATTTGCGTGCATGCACACATGCGCACACGCACACACACACACACACACATACACACACACACACCACCTTTGGAGGAATTTTCTATCCTAGGGAGAGACCTTATTTCTAATACTAAAAGTTTTCATAATTTTCATACTAGTTTAAAAGTCACCGTTGATTCCTATGAAATTTCAAATTAATTTGCATCACTTGCAAATGGATTCCATATCATTTTTTTCTTTGTGTTCAATTGTATTGTGCCATCATATTGACATAAGAAATCTTCAACCCTGTAGAAATTTTTATGGGAGTTTATCTGGGTCACACTGACGATATATGCCAGGAAGTAAGAGCTCAAATGCTCTGAAGAATAACAGCTTACAGTTTCTTTTATGTATTTGGAACCAAGGAGGGCGTGTAAGGGAGAGCACATGAGGTGGAAGAAAAAAAGGCAGGGATTGGATTACAGACTAGAGTATGTGCTCTCTTGCATGCTTCAGAAGGAGGGGTTTGAAACTGTGGTCAGGTATTAGAAGGAGGAGTATGAAAGAGGGCACTTCAAAGGTATGTTAACCTACCGGTAGATGACCAGAAACAATGAGCAGGGCTTGCTTAAGGGAAAGATTAGCCTTTTACTAAAAAAGTTTATGTGTGGGGCATAACTACCCACCATGACCTGCCCTCTTAGTAATTTATGATCCATTATCCTTTGAAGTTACTTTTCATAGACCCTCTTTTTCAGCCCATAGTCACTTGAACTGAAGAAAGTTTCCCAAACTCTGTAATATTGAAGTCTTTTAAATTCTGAAGGTGACTATGGGAACATGGAAACAGGAATATAAACTTTCTTTCCCTCTATGACTAATCCTGGAACTGTTTGCTTTTCTTTGGATAAGTGGCTGCTGAGCAAGGGGATGCTACTGGTTTGGCAAAATCTTAGGAGATGGAAGACAAAACTACTTCCAGTTTGGCAGGGTTTTATGCTTGTTGAGGAAAAAAGTCAACATTGATCTCATGTAAATTTTTTTAAATTTTACAATTTCACAAAAGTCAAGCCCAAGAGGGATTGAATTTGAAGGCTGAGGTTTCCACATCTACATTTGAGACACTGTGGGAGACAACAGAATAAGACCTCAACCCAAGAACTTCAACCCAAGTCTCAGAGTATACCTGACACCCCAGTTTATCTGGGCAGAGATAATTTTAGAAAGATTCACCTATACTGAAGTATGTGTACATAAATTTATTTTTTAAATCCACAGTTAATTGGGTTCATCCTGATAAAATGTATTAAACCCTCAGATAAAAATTTTACAAACTTCTAGACCAGTGAATATGAAATTTAGCAAATTTGTTACCCAGGGGACATTTGGCAAAGTCTGGAGACATTTTTGGTTGTCACAACTCAGGGGGGTAGATGGTTGTACTGCATCTAGTGGATAGAGGGTAGTGTTGCTGCTAAACATCCTGCAATTCAAAGGACAGCTCTTATAACAAAGAATTACCCAACCCAATATGTCAATAATTTCAAGATTAAAAGACCCTGTGCTAGACTAAAGAATAAGTTTCCATAAAGGGGAAAACGTGCATATCAGACGGGCACTAGGTTCTTCACCTACAAGACTAGAATCTACACAAAGTGGTATAGAATCTGTAATTTGAGATCAAAGAGCTGCAAAGGAAAAATTCTATCTCTAGTTGAGTTTCCACTCTAGTACCTATTTCTGGGGTGTGGGGGTGGGGGAAAAGCATTAGTACATAACAAGTTGGCCAGACAGAAGCTTCAAAATGGTCTCTCCAGGGATGTGAGGACAGTTCAGCTGTTGTATGCTTGACTCACAATCCTGAGGACTGGGGTTTGATTCCTGGCCCCAGCCTGTAGAAACTCATATGCTAAACTGTAGCATCACTGATAACTACCAAGATGGCTCAGAGGTGAAGTTTCTCACTTCTCATGTAGGAGACCCCCATTCGGTTCCCTTTACACATGGCCCCACGTCCATCTGTGTGGGATGAAACTATGTCACAACTAATGATTTGCAACCATGGAGACTGCTCTGAGCCCTCCCCCCTTCTCTCTCTCTCTCATAATGCATACATACATACATACATACATACATACATACATAAAATAACTAAAAATTAAAATGATCTCTCCATTTACTTATCTATCAATTTATGGTACAGTTAATGCATAAAAAGTAAGGATCACCAGAAACTTTTTAAAGATAATACTTCTTGAAACAGAAGGTTTGTTTTTTCAATGAAATGTGATAATTTTTGAAAAAATTAATGAAAATCTAGAAGTAGGAGAAAGTAGTGATTAGGAAAGATAAAGTTACTTCAGAGGTCTCCTGAAGAGAAAAAAAAAAGGAGAATAGAAAAAAGACAAAAAAAAAAAATTTAAAAAGTTCATATATGAGATAAGATATCAGAGAGGGGTGGTGAAGAAGTTAATAATCTAGAAAGCCATTATGGGAAAATATAGGTTATTCTGTTCACAATCAATCTTATTGAGTGCTATGTATGGTAGAGCAAGCATTAGTGGAATTGAAATATATAGTAGTAGTTTTAGATTAATGAGGGATAAATGGAATGAATATCAGTCTCATCCAGCTAGCAGAAATAAAGGAGGTAGAAGTATCCAATAAGGTAATGAAATAAAAATATAAAATGGCAGGCATGCAATCACATGTGTAACAATGACTACTCTAAACCATGTGAATAAATTAAATTCTCTTTTTGAAAGGTAGAAACTCTTCAATTATATTAAAATAAATATAAATATTAAAATTTTTGGCAATGATAGTAAGATATTGGCCACATTTCTTCCAGGGCATACATCTAGACTTTGTCTAAAGACTCTTTGAAGCTGCATGTGTTCCTGAGATTGAGTTCTGCCTTATTAAATATGTGAGTAAGTGTGGTCAGCCATTTCCTGTCTTTGACTATTAATATCTCCCATGTATGATTCTCTCTCTTCTTTTGAATGCTGGACCCATGCGGAGGATCCAGCCAGGGCTATGAAGGCACTACTAGCATCATTACAAGGAATGATGGTCAGGACAGAACCTGAAGTTTCTGAATGATTATATGGCTGGCTGCCCACCCAACATGTGCACTAACTGAACTGATGTGGTAGCAAGAGATAAACTTTTCTTTTTTCTTTTTCATTAATTGTTCAGTTTATTGGGGTGACATTGGTTGGTGAAAATTACATAGGTTTCAGGTGTATAACTCTACATTACATCGACTATGTATTGCATATGTGCTCACCACCCAGAATCTCTCTCTCTTCTTCCCCTTCCTGCTCCTGAGATAAATTTTTCTTATGTGAAGTCACTGAGATTTTGGTATTTTTGTTTTAGCAGTTAACTTAGTTGACTAATACAATACAGGCACTCTTCACTTAATGACTGAGTCCCTCTCCTATGACTAGGTTATTGAGTGAATTGGTCAACAAACAAGAAGCTTAAAGGTGGCTGTTTTGTGGTATGTCACCACACCATAGAGTATATATTTTTAATAGATAGCACATGACCGCACTTATAAATGAAATATGTAGTCTTGCGTGATTACAAATGCTTTGTGTAGTAGCAAATGTGTCCAACTCTGGGGAATGAGACAAAGACTGAGAAAAGATATTCCCCATGCTGGAGAACTGGTTGTAAGTACAAACAGTGTTTAAACAGGTAGGTTGATAAGTGAGTAGTGGCTATATACAACAGATTGTCTTTCTGCAGTCACATGGTCAGAACCCTCCTGGTTATGGCAGACTATTCAGTTGGCAACTATTTAAAATAAAGAGGAAGCCAGGGTAGCTCTGCAGGTTAAGCGCTCACTTTACAGCCCTGGGGACGGAGGAGCAAATCCTGGCCTCAGCTCATGTGGACCCATATGCTGAACTGGGGTGTGTTTCCCATATGGGAGGACCCCAGTTTGGCCCCTAGCTTGAGGGGGCATGCCTCCAGTGCAGGAGGCTCCCAGCCTGGTTCCTGCCCTGTGTGCCTCCCCCTCTACCTGTGTGGAAAAAAACCATGTCAAAAACTGTTGACATACAATTATGGAGATTGCTCTGTACTATCTCCCTTCTCTCTGTCTCTCTGTCTTTGTCTCTCTGTCAAAAACAAAATGAATCTTTAAAAAATAATGAAGATGCTCGTAGTTAGTGGGGATGATCAAAAAGGAATACTCCAATAAACCACTGTTGTGAATAAATGGTGCAGTCTTTCTGGAAGGCATTGGCATCCAAACATCAACCGACTAACTAATGTCCATTTTCTATGAAATGGTGAGTTTACTTCCAGGAATTTATCCTAAGGAAATACCCAGAGATTTTTAAATTGCTGCATTGGTGTATTTTTAATAAAATTATAAAAATGTTAACACCCTAAAAGTATAATAGATTATTAAATGAAGTAATTAAGAGTCATTAAAATCACATTGAGTATGAATATTACTAATAGAAAAATTTCAAGTTATAATGTTATCTGAAAAATGTCAAGATATAAAGTAATCTTTATAATATTATATTGGAAGTAGATGTTTAAAAGTGATAGCAGTTTTGATTCTATATCTATGTTAACTTTTCTTTTTTTTTTTTTTAATAAATCTTGTGCTGCTTTTTTTAAATTTTTAATATATACTTTATTTATTTACTTATTTTTACAGAGGAGAGAGAGAGGGGGAGATACAGAGACAGAGAGAGAACTGAACTAGGGGAGCTCCCAGTTCAGCATATGGTTCCGCACGAGCCGGGGCCGGGATTCGATCCTCGGTCCCCGGTGCTGCAAAGTGAGCGCCTAACCCACTGAGCCATCCCGGCTTCCCCTGTTTCTGAGCTTTAAAGATAAACAGGTATTACTTTTGTGATTGAAAAACCTAACAAAAATACAAAAAATCATATCATCAGTCTATTTAGATTATTTAGAAAGCACACAGTGAAGCTTTAGAGAGCTATATGTTCAACTTTCCTTTTTGTGTTAGGAATTCAGTTTTAGCCCAGATCATAATAAACCAGCTTTATGACTTCTTGGATCTTTACATATTGGATCTTATCTTCCAGGAGGACTGGGTTTTTAAATCAAGGCTTCAAGGAAAAATTGCGTGTGGATAAAAGTACTATTTAAAATCATTTAGGAAAGTGCCATATAGAAAACAAAGGTCCTGTAAGGCTTTCCTCCAAAATTAGATCAAATCTCCATTCTTCAGTTGAGTGGTTGACTTGTGTTTAGGGTCCTTTGGGTGGCAAGCTGATCAAGAGTACAAGAGAAACAATTCACTGGGGTGTCAAATGATTCGAGCTCCTGTCTCAACTTCATTCACAACAGTCACTTACTTACTGAGCAGAATGGTGGGAAGAATCACTGGCTTCATCTCCATTCATCTTCTCTCTCTCTCTCTGACCAAGGACATGGAGCAGAATCATCAGACATTACAGACACATTTACTTTAAGGCCATTGTGCTGTTTTCAGTCTAAGTTCCATTAAGAAGAAACCCATGGTAATTTCACAATATGTTTGGCCCTGGACTATCTTGTTAAAAATGTGTTGAGCTGACCTCTGCTAATTGAGAACATGCATTTTAAAAGGAACATTATGACCTTTTTACAGAATAAGAAGTTGCTTTTGGAATTCAAGACTGCAAACAAGCAGTGTGATTCTAGCGAAGACATTCGGTATTAGGGATATTTATCATACTCTAAAACCTTTCATCCTAATCTCACAATTCATTTTTCTCTTGTGTCATACAGCTTCTGAATAAAGAAACTAAAATTAGAAGGAATTGTGTACAAACACCAATCAGAGTATTTTAGAATTATATGCACGAACATTCAAGTTTATGCATGTGGTCTGCTTTTTTTAAGTAGAGAATACATTGCAAAATGTTTAATGAGGTGCCAGACTGGAGACTTAATACAACCTTCTGTAATTTCACACCGATATTGCATGTATTTTGTGTGGAGAAAATTAAAGTTTCCAGCTGCTATAGCATAAGATGCAGAAGTCCCCAATACACTTATAAACAACATTTCCTTCCACATGGAAGAGATTAGGGCCACATCTGCTGCAGTTTAGTTGATGAACATGGGGTAGATGGTGTCAAGAATCATGCAGCTCTAGAGTCTAGTAAGAGAACAGGAGGCCACCACCCACGGAGGGACAAAGTTCCCATGTTCTTTTGGGATACCATTTAGTTAGGCTAGCTGAGTTTGTTTATTCAATAAGATGAAACAGTACTCTCTGTAAAGTCACTCATGATGTTTGCCTACAAAAGACAGTTGAATCTGGAAATATTTTAATCATAAATTTGATTGAAGCCATCAGTTGTGATATGTCCCCATGATAATGAAATGTTATCTAAGATACAGAAACATTGCCATTGGTCACTGTAGGCAAAATGACATGGAGGTAGACCAGCTCAAGAGAAAGTAATGGTTGGGATGTAGGTAGGTGAATTACCAAGAGACCTTAGTGGAAGAAATGGAGGTGTTATTTCTAAAGTCAATTCAATACTGGACTGAAACAGTCATACTAGTTAAAAAAGATGATGCCATTTTAAAGATTAAATGTATATAATAGCAATGCAGTATTTTTTTCCCCCCAGGGAATATTAATCTAAATGGAACAGCAAAGGCATGAGCATAATTATCCTGTCATTTTGATGTTTTAAATAACATTTTGCATTTGCTTTTCTAGAATAACCCTCTGTAACCTTTCTCAAACAGCAGTGGTTCTGATTATCATTCATTTCATTGTTATTAGCCATTGACATGGTGATTTCCTGTACAATTTGGGACTTTCTCATTCAAAACCCTTGGATCCCCTTGAAATGTGTTTGTAACGTAGAATTTTTTATGCAGCATAAACTTGAATTGAATGAGGATTCCAATGATGAAATGTCTGGTGTCATTTCAGGTTTAATATTTTTGTTGATATCTTTCATTTGCTTTAATTGTCATTTTTCTGGTCATAACTTTGAATATTACATTTCCTCCAATCTAGTATTCAGCTATTTAGTGATTCAAAGCTATAGTGGCCTATCTTCCTAGGATATTAAATGAGTAGCCTGGACTCTCAAAATCTCTTGTTTTCTGAGTAATGAAGATAATTATTATCAGTGATCAATTTACTTCAGAGATGTTAACTGAATATCCATTTTTTATTCTAAAATTGCTTTTGATTATAAGTTTATAAACAAAAATTGTGATGAGTTTTTCTGACTTCTTTAAAAACCTCTAGGATAACATTTGGCTCAAAACTCTTCCACCTCAATTAGTTTGTTGAAACATTAATTCATGTATTCTATGCTAGAGAACTCCATTTTTATAATTGTTTGTAGGCCTTTGAGCCATCCATAGAACTGAGAGTTAATGTAGAGTCTAGCCACTAAATTAACCTAAGGAATATAATGTGTAAAGAGAAAGCACTCAGTAAAATAGAATTGTACTTTATGATGCAGAAAAGAAGTATTTTACGTTACCTGAACATGGGGTTAGATTGTGTTTGCCACATTTAAGCAGTTGCTGAGACTAGTCTTTTTATTCTTATTGTCTTGAAAATTGATACACTCCTTTCTGTTGCTATGGCTCTATACTGATCCCAGGTATTTTAATTCTGGGCTATTGACCTCCACTGAATAATTTTTTTCAATTTCTTTTTGTTCTGTGAAAAGTTACACCATGAGGCAATAAAAATGTTTTCCTATGGCATTTCTTCAAATTCATTCTACAGATAAGAACATGTTTCATGCCACTCAATCTAGCCATTTTATGGCTTTGCACAAGGAATCCTTACTCTCCCATATACAGCTTAGTTATAAGATTACACAGGTAGGCCTTTGGCCTATGGCCTGCCTGTGTAATCTTCCTCCCTCAGTTTCCTCCTACTGTGCATGAAGGGCACAGCAGATTCTAGGCTACCTTTGTTGCTAGAGGTATTCACAGCAGAGGTATGATTTCACTTTCTAGAATGGACCGTGGTTTGAAGGAGGTCCTGGCAGCAGGCTCTGGGGCATTTGGGCTGGGTCTCATTTGGATTCCTTACTCCATGGCCAGAGCTTTGAGATCACGTAGGCCAGACTGAGGACTCTGCAATATGGGGCAGGACCAAACTTACTGATTCTGCTTCCACTTAAGAGGTATATAAAAGTATTTAAGGAACACGTGACATTTAAATTAAGACTAAAAATGATAAGATTAATCACACATAGAGGAAAACTGAGAATTGCAAAGAGGAGATTGAGGAGAATGGCTACCATAGAATAAGGAGAAGAAATCCTTTGTCCAAGAAGTCATTAAGTTTGAAGGTCAAGGTGGTAGAGGCATCGATCATGTACATACTGATGCAGCCTAGAATAATAGCCAAAGGAACTATGTAGAGATAGGCTGTGAACCATGTGGAAGGATCATCACTGAATAGACAGCAGTGGCTTGGACACATGTAGGTGACAGCCATGAGCCTGCACTCTGGAGATGGAGACTTGGCAAAGCAAGATGGTCGTAAGCTCAAACAGAAAATTTTACAGAGTAAACACAATGGGATGAAAAAACACAGGAGATTAAGGGGACTGGAACTCTGCTCCCACTTCCTGACCTCAGGGAAAGAATAAAAACCTCTACTTGAGAGTGTTGAAGGGAACCATTATCTTTCTATACGAAAAAGCGTGAACACTGTGCAAGAAAAAGTGGAGAACACTGTGCAAAGAAAGGTAAGATGTACACAAGTGGCTGATTACCAAGCTAAAGTTCCAGAGGACAAGGTGAAAATGTTGAGGAGAGGGGAGAAATGTGGGGTTGTAGAAAGAAATACAGGGGTGAATATAAGGGACAGGAGAGATAAGATTCCCTGTCTCTTAGAAGGGGTGCTATCTGGCCTAACAGGTAATCTCTGCCCAGGAAGCAGGGGGCTCAGTTATAGGGCTATGTGGCCCTTCTCACTGGTCCCACTGTTGGCTCGGGCAGGCACAGCCATGGAAGCATACATGGGAGGGTGTGGGCATAAAGGGTCACTGATTTATCTTTTTTTGCTTGTTCTGCAATATTCAGTCCACCTGTGTTCATGAGTCTCATGACCTTGACAGCCCTGTGGAGTTGGGAAGCAGAGTGCTGGGGATTTGACTAGAGAAAAGAGTCCACCTAAATTTTTCTCACTAGTAATACAGTTGACACTTGAACAATGTGGGAATTAAGGGTGCTGATTTCCCACACAGTAGAAAATCCACGTAAAATTTTGCCCCCAAAACTTAACTACAGCCAATCCTTAGTGTTCACAGGAGATTGGTTCTAGGTTAATTCTAGGTTGGTTGAATTCGCAGATGTGAATCCTGGGGATGCAGAAGACCAACTGTGTATTTATTGATGAAAATCCGTGTGTAGTTCAAATCTATGTTTTTCAAGGGTAAACTGTATTTGCTTTTTTACTTTACATTAGTCTTAAAGGCGTTTTTTGTTTGTTTTTTAAGACAAAATTTCCGTATTTATACTCAAAAGTACTTCCTCAGCAACATTTTTCTGAATGGGCAGTTTACAGGTGGCTCCTGGTAGCTATATTACAGAGCCGTTCTCTGTTACTTAGAACATCACATTTGGAAGCAGATGTTGACAGGAGCTTTAAAGAGGGACTGCAGCTAGTTCCTGCCCTTTTCTTTTCTCTACTAAACTCCAGACTACTAATCATTTGACCTACCTTACCTCCAGAAAGTTTACCCTGAGTTTCCATTCGCCAACAGGTTTTCTACAATCTTTGATTTACTTTTCTGTCTAATACAACTTTAGCAAGATTCTATACATACAAGGAAAGAAAAAAAAAACCCACATGTTTCTGCTAAGTAAATGTTTATTCTGATTTAGAGACCTCTAAACTGCGAGTTCCTTGAAAGTGAGACTGTGTGCTGACATAATCAGTGATAGAAAACAATTGATTTGAAAATTAAGTGTTGTGGAAACTTGGAAGCCCTCAGCTGGGCAACCAGGGCTTCTCTGCTAAAGGAAGTAAATACCAGAGACCACTGTGTTTAGTGTCATGGAAACAGGTCTTTTAAGAAAGCAGTTTCTACTCTACATACAAAACGTGTTTGGCTAGAAACCCAGCTTTAAATCATCTCCTGTGTAAACGATGAGCACAAGACTTTGGCACTGTCACCTTGTGTGTTTGATATCCAGATTTACTGTTTGATCCTGGATATATTTCAGTGAGATGAGACTTTTAATAGTACAGGAAAAGATTTTTGTGAAACTGTATAACTGTGATATCAATATAAAAACAAGAAGCACTATATAAGTATCTTATACAGCAGTAATTGTAGGACTTAATTTAGAGTAGCTTTTCCTTATTTGTCCAATAAATTTGATTTAAATAATTTGCAATGGCATTAAATGTACAAGGAAAGTTATGCCTGCTCTCCACCTGTTTTAAATACTGTGTGTTTCAATTACAAACTTGCCCTTGTGAAACGTTAGAGTCTCACAATCCATGTTAAAGCTAACGTTTAACTGGAAAATGCATCAATTAAATTTATCTTTTCGATTTTATGTAAAACCCAGGCGTGCTGGCACTTTTCATGCCATTAATAGAAACTGAAATCCTATTCTTTTTTAAAAAGTTCATTTTCTTTTTAAGGACCATGAAATACCAAACTAAACTTGACCCCAAACAGACTCTCCACTTTAAACTGGATATGAAAACCATTTAAAAATCACGTGTGAGTCAATTTCATGAACAGAGAAGGAACATTTAAAATTTCTAAGCCCTCTCTGAATGCTTATATGCGTATTTAACAATTCAGGGATGCAGTCCTGCATATACAAAGACTTGAGTATTTGGTGTAGTTGTATAATGAATGTAACTACTTGTATCAGTATTGTGTTCCCCTCCCTTACATATGGAGCTGCATAGTTACATTTGCAATTACATTTATTGCAAAATATATTATGAAGTGGACAAGTGGGTCACTAGCTCTCTACAGGTGTGTGCATATTCATGAACCAGTCACAAGTCACAAAGAAATAAAAAGTTTGGCCAGGATTCTGGAAATAGCACACTAAAAAGTACAATTATGTTTGC
Source organism: Craseonycteris thonglongyai (assembly GCA_004027555.1). Classification (NCBI taxonomy): domain Eukaryota; kingdom Metazoa; phylum Chordata; class Mammalia; order Chiroptera; family Craseonycteridae; genus Craseonycteris; species Craseonycteris thonglongyai. The sequence continues at coordinate 27,174 of PVKE010017653.1, forward strand.
AATTTGCAATATATCTTAGTTACACAGTGAATAGAAGGCAGGGGGATGATACGCACTTGAAAGTAAGTAAGTGACCACAAAAAGCAGGGAGATGGTATAGATGAGATTGTCACTGCTCTGAAGCTTGGCAGGGAAGGCAGCTGGCATATCTATAGCCAAGATCAGGTCAAAGAGGAAGCCTTCCAGGACTGTACATTAAAAATAAACTTTTGCTTTGAGAAAGTCTTATCACCAGTGTAGAAGTACACATACTGACATGTTATGGAATTTTTATGAATACTAATTTATCTCAGGTTATTGTACTACAAAGCAGAATGTATGAATATGATTGCAAATAATTTTATTTATTTATTTTTAAAGATTTATTTTTATTGTTTTTTGACAGAGAGAGAAACAGAGAGAGACAGAGAGAAGTGCCCAGAGCAGTTTCCATAGTTGACAGCACTAGTTTTCCATATAGTTTCATTCCACAGGTAGGCACGGGCTGCAAAGGGCAGGAACTGGGTTGAGAGCCTCCTGCATAGGCCCCGGCAAGAACTGAACTGGGGGAAAACCCCAGTTCAGCATATGGGTCCATATGGGCCGGGCCCGGAATTTGATCCTTAGGCTCTGGGGCTGCAAAGCGAGTGCTTAACCTGCTGAGCCATCCCAGCTTCCCAACAAATAATTTTATTTCCTTAGGTCTTTATAAAACAGAAGGATGTTTTCTCACTTTAGGGCAGCAGTGTCCAACCTTTGGGCTTCCCTGGGCCACATTGGAAGAAGAATTGTCTTGGGCCACACATGAAACACACTAACACTAGCAATAGCTGATGAGCTAAAAAAAAAAATCACAAAATAAATCTCATAATGTTTTAAGAAAGTTTACAAATTGGTGTTGGGCTGGATTCAAAGCCACCCTGGACAGCATGAGGCCCGTGGGCCACAGGATAGACAAGCTTGCTTTAGGTTCACAGTTTTAATTCCAAGTCAAAAATTGTTTAGAAATTCTGATAAGAAACTTAGGTACATGTCTACATTTATTTCATTAATTTCATGAACATATGTTGAATATGATTATGTACCAGGCATTGTGTGACTCACCAAAAATATAAGGTTGCATAAAACCATCTATTCTCCTTGGACGGGTCAATCCAGTCTGAGGCATGAACATGAAAAAATAAATATTCTAAAAAATAAATAAATACATGGTAAACACTATGATGATCACTTGTTTCTGGGATGCCAGGATAATTCAATAGGTTAAGTGCTTACTTTGCAATCATGTGGTCTAGGAATTGAGTCCTGACCCTGACCTGTGGAGACCCATATGGTGAACTGTGGAGGGCCTCCCCGTGGAAGGCCCCCAGGTCAGTTTGTGCCCTGTGCCACTTCATGTCCACCTGAGCAGAATGTAACCATGTTGAGAACTGATTACGTACAACTATGGAGACTGTTTTGGGCCCTCTCCCTACCCTGTCTCTGTATCTCTCTTTCTCAAACAATAAAATAAATTAAAAAAACAAAAAAGATCACTAGTTTCTTTCTCTCTCCCTTCTCTCTGTATCCCCCTCCCCTCTTCTTTTTACCTTACTGTCTCTCTCCATTCAAAATTTTTAGTTATTTTGGAGGACAGTTCAGAATGATCATTGTAGTAAGAGGACTTGTGTATATGACAGGCCGAGGCTGGACTCTCACCTTTAAATGGTATTAATTTCTTAACTCTGGGTGAATTGTTTCAATTCTTTCATTTAAGCTGCCAGAGGCTGTTGTTGTAAGGTATAACTGAAATCTTTTGGGTAAAGTATCAAGGGCCTCAGCAGACTTTATAGTGCCCCTACTTGTATGTTCAGGCCTGAGTTTTCCCTTTGGTGAACGGTGAGAAAGGAGAAGATGTAAAAGGGAACAAGTCCTAACTTCTTTGGTTAAGACTTTGGTTAGTTTATTGTTGTTGTCATTGTCATTGTCCTTTCCTTAAAATAAGGTGGTTGAAGTAAATGGCCTTGAAAATGTTTTGCTGTTATGATATTTCTTTCCTTTCTGCTCACTCAGAGAAACAATTAGGAGGATACAAAACAGAAGGAAGATGCAAAGCAGAAAGGGGTGAAAGATGATGTTCCAAATAGATTTTTTTTAAATGTAAACTGTAAAACAAAAATAGAACTTTTGAAGAAATCAGCATTGATCACAATCACATCCCTTTTCCTGTGTAAAGAGCAAGATACCTGATTTGACAAGTTCAGGTGCACATATGGGGCAATGGACACCATATGAGAAATCAAGAAAATCTAGGGTCGGTATTTTTCTTACTTCAGTGTATCTTTTAGGATGAGAGTGAATAAAATGAGCTCTCATATTATTGCCATTTGATGTCTAAATATAATATTTAGGTTGAGGTAAGCTTATCTTGTTTTTCTACTTCTGAACTGAATGGGCTACAGAGAATGTCAGGCTTAGTTTTCAATGGGACAAAACCCTTCAATGAAAAGGTATCTTCCTCACCTTTTTGAAAGCGACAACAACACAAATGATTGACTCATAAAAGTCTATAAGAGATCATTAAGAAAGGTACTTTAGCTTGATTAACCATCTGTGTGTGCTGTTCTGTGGCAATACAGCTTGATACATAATTGATTTTATTGTCATGAAGTTATATAGAGTACACTAAAGAATATTTCAGTGTAAAAAGTCCCATTAGTACCAAAATAAAAGGAGGCAAAAGCAATTTTGTGGATGATCACTACATAAATACTTATAAATTTAAATATCAAAGACAAATTCAAACATGTTGGTTTTCTTCTTCATTGTATAAATATTTGAAGTCTTGCTCCTTCCTTTATTATTTATTTCTTCTATCACAATAGAGTTATATTGCCTAGAAGCACAAATAAACTCCAGGATAATTTTATGTTAAGTATTTTTCATAGTTACTTTATATAAAATAACTTTTAAAATAAGAAAAATATGTATTTCATTTAAAATTAATTTATTTTATGAAACAAAAGAGACAGGTTTCTCAACTCTCATAAAAATATTTTTCAATTCATGATTAAAATATTAAAAGCCCCATCCATGTTGTCACAAATGACTGTATTTCATCTTTTTTTATCTTTGAGTAGTATTCCATTGTGTAAACGTACCACACCTTCTTTATCCAGTCATCTATCAAAGGAGACTTTGGTTGTTTCCCTGACTTGGCTACTGTGAACAGTTCTGTGATGAACATTCAAATATAGGAACTTGAAACCACCTTACTAAGCAAAGTAAGTCAAAATGGAAGAATCAAGAAACATATGGACTCACTTATAGGTGGATTATAAAACTGCAAGTAACAAAGAAACAAACACTTATGGACACACTCAATAGTTTGGTGGTTACCTGAGGGTAAAGGGAAAAGGAGGAGGGAGAGTGGGGGGGGGGGGAAGTTGGGAG
>PVKE010017654.1:0-30491 GCA_004027555.1 Craseonycteris thonglongyai
TTTAATAATAAATTCAAGTTCCCCATTCACAAGGCATGTTATGATCCTCTATTCTTTTAAATCTTACTGGATTGATTACTCATTAGTGTTTTTATACTCTTTGAATTCCCCTGAGATACAGTTTTGCTTTGATTTTGATATTGCTAGAGTGATATCTCAAGAATTTCCCACACAGAAAAGCAGGAGCTAACTTTCTGATACTTGACATACCCAAATATGTCTATTTCTTTCTCATATACATAACATATTTCAGGCATGTATAGAATCTTTAGATTATAATTTTTTTTCTTATTATTGATCTCTAACTCCAATAAATAAAACATTCCTTTACATATTACTATTAGAGGACAAAAATAAAATAAAAAAGGAAAACAACATGTCAAAAGAGAAGAGATTTATTAAATAAGTTAATGTATCATTAGGTAAGTAAGTTGATAAACAATTTTTAAATTAGGAAAATAAACATCCATTGATAAGGAAACAAATCCATGTGGAAAAGTGAAGCTGCATAATAATATGCATACAATGATTAGATTTTTGGAAAATAAGACCCTACATGAATATATATTGGTATAACTATTTTCACATCTATATATCTGGAAGAATATGTACCAAATATTAACAAAGTACTATGGAGATTAAGATTAATGTATAGGGGAGGAAGAATTTTTACTTTTTGTTTTGTATACGCTAAATTATTTGAAGTTTTAAAATTATGTCTTATTACCATTTAACAGGTGTACAATTTTATATAGCCAGTGTACACATTTATTTCACCTTTTTCCATGCCTTTATTTCACCTGACACTGTTTAACGACAATCCCTCCTGTACTAATACTGAGTTAGATGCCTCTTTTAAGTATTCCCATGACACAATGTACTTATTCCAATTATAGAACTTTTCACTTTAATTTATAACTGCCTTTTTTTTAATGTTTTTCTTGTGTGTGTGTGTGTGTGTGTGTGTGTGTGTGTGTGTGTGTGTGTGTGTGTGTTTCTAAGTAGAATGAAAAGTCAGGTACTTTCCCTGTTTCATCATGTTATACCTTACAAAGTGCCAGTTCAGTTAACTATTAGTTGAAAATGTCTATATGATTTAAAAGAGAATGTGTATTATCCAGTTCTCTGGAAAGTAAAAGAGGCAGTATTCAGAAGATAGAAAAGAGAAGTGATACAGGCAGGGAGGAAAGTCCTGAGGGGGAGTTGTGTCCATTTGTTGAGCAGCCAAACCATCATGGGAATGGTTCCCTTAACTGCCATCTAAGTAGGTCAAAGGAAACCAGGTAGAGACTTGTGAGAGAAACTATGTAAGCACATTCAGAAAGTAATTAATGAGCCTTCTCCACTGGGGGAATTCTGCACTTAGATAGAAGAATATTATGCAAATATCTTTTCCTGGTGACCTAGTAGTTCAACTATCCCATGTGGGTGGGATACATAGGAGTAGCATGGAACTTCTGAAGGGTTAGAAGGCAAATATCACTGCAAAAGCAAGAGAGAGCAGGGCTTACTTATTAGGTTACGATTACATTGTCCCCAAAAAGAAAACAAAGAAATATCAAAAAGTATACATCTATATGCAGGGGTTTAAATAACATGAAAGTCCATTTCTTTCTCAGGTTACAGTCCCAAGGTTAACGATCAGGCCTGGCAAGGCGTTTGCACCCCACAAAGCTGCGCAAGGGCCCAGATTCCTTCCGTTTATTGCTTCACTATTTTCTAAAGTGGTAACTTCATCCTCATAATCAAAGTTAGGTTGTGGGCACATTCAGTGAAAAGGGACAAGAGAGGATCTCAAAGGCAAGTGGCTTATCTTTTAAGGTAGCGATGACCCACAAATTATATGTAACTTCAATTTGCATATAATCATCTCTAGTTGTGAAAAGGGGATAAAGATGTAGTCTCTGGCTGAGTAGCCATGTATTTAGTAAAATCTCTATTTTCATGGAAGGAGGAAATATGGATTTACCATATGAAGAAATCAATGTTATGTTCATAACCTAAAACTTTAGGGGTCGTCAAATGCTGGCCGAAGACTAATGTATGTGCCATACAAAACTAAGGACAAAACAGAGAAATGAAAGCTAAGTATATTCAATTGAAGCAGTTTTCCTTTATTAGGAGATAATGGCCTTCCTATTTTTTTGTTGTTGTTGTTATGTTGTTAAAATGTTTTTAATGTATGGTGATGATGATAGATAGCAATGTAAATGTTCTTTAAAAAAGAAAAGGAAAATATAACATTGACAACATTCCTCCATTTACTTATGTGTGTTTGTTGAGATTTTACAGACCCTTGAAATACCTACCTGGGACCAGTGCTCCATATGACAACTAAGCGTAGAAGGTCAGCAGAGAGATCAGTAGCAGGACAATTATTACCCTAATTCTTTTTCAACACTGAAAATGGCATCTCACCCCCAAGGATAGGTCTTCTAAACTCTGCCCACTGGACCCACCATTGTCTGTCTTCCTTCTTCTCCTCTGGACTCTTATAGTATTCTTCACATGGTTCCACTATAGCATTTTTCATATTGCATTGTATTAAAAGTTAATGTCTCCTTCCTACTTGAACCTGAGCACCTCAAATGTAAGACCATGTATTCGTTGAAAATGCTAGTTCTTTTTCAAAATAGAAACATCTATATTAACGCACTAGGATTGCCACAACAAAATACTAGTTTGGTTAGTTTAAACAACAGACATTTATTTCATCATATTTATAGAATCTAGAAATCCAAATCTTGAGATGTTGGCAGGATTGGTTTCTTCTAAGGCCTATTTGCTTCGCATGCAGATGGCGAGCTTCTCACTCTGTCCTCAACGTCAGAGAACCCCAACCCCTGGGCTACAGACAGGTCCATGGCCTACTAGAAACCAGGCCACACAGCGGGAGGTGAGCGGTGCATGAGCAAGCGAAGCTTCATCTGTATTTACAGCCCCTGCCATCACTTGCATTACCACCTGAACTCCCCCTCCTGTCAGATCAGCAGGGGTTTTAAATTCTTGTAGGCACCAGAACACTGTTGTGAACCACGTATGCCAGGGATCCAGGTTGCAAGCTCCTTATGATAATCTAATGCCTGAGGATCTGAGGTGAAGCTGAGGCGGTGATGTTAGAACTGGGGAGTGGCTGCAAATACAGATTCACATTAGCAGTGAGGTTTGACTGCACAGAGACCATAATAAATCAATTGCTTGCAGAGTCATATCAAATGCTTATCAGTGGTGGCAAGTGACAATTATATATTATTATATGATATGATATAATAGTAATAAAAATAAAGGGCACAATCAATGTAATGTGCTTGAATTGTCCCGAAACCATCCTCCTCCCACCCTGGTCCATGGAAAAGTTGTCTTCCATGAAATCAGTCCCTGGTGCCAAAAAAGGTTGGGGACTGCTGCTCAACATGGTCTTTACTCTGTTCACAAGAGACACCCTGGTGTCTCTGTAGGCATTCAAATGTTCTCTTCTTATATGGACACCATTCAGATTCTATTAGGGCTCATCATAATAGCCTCATTTTAACTTGGTCATCTCTTTAAAGTCCCTATATTCAAAAGCAGTCATGTTCTTCTGAGGTACTGGGGGTTAGGATCTCAACATATCAATTTGGTGTGGGGAAGCACAGTTCCGCCCATAATAACATCTTTATGATCTTTGTCAATTTAAAAAATAGTCTATGTTTTTAAAATAAAAATTATACAGAAATATATTAGTAGAAACTTAAAGTCTTCTATCATCTCACCCCTCTTGAGAATAGCTCCCAAAAGTTAGAGGTGATCAGTGTTTCTTGAATGAATGAATGAGTGAGCTACAATGTGGTCCCCATATTACACCTGAAAAAAAATGAGGCACCAAGAGACTAGGAAACTCTTTCAAGATCATAAAACTACTTAATAAAGGAGGACTATAACTTAGTTTTACCAATTTTTTGTTCAGTGTCCCTTCCATTTTCCTTTGCTACTACCTTTTTATATTTATTGTAATTATTGGATATTTGTGCTCCTCATTTTTAATTTTAAAACAGATGAGCTAAAGATTTTATATTTCTCTTTAAAAGTTACCAAATTAATAAATTTAAGTGTTCTTTGCTTACATTTGCCATTGTCTTGGGATCTTTCTTCAGCAAAGAACACACACTTGCTCTGATTAATGTTTAGGTATTTATTGCTGCATAACAAATGTTGTCACAACTTAGTGGCTTAAAACAGCAACTATTTTATTTGCATGATTCTGTAGATTGACCACCTGGGAATGATGGCTGATGACCTTGACTACAATCACTCATGAAGCCTCATTCATAAGTCTAGCTGTTGGTGCTTCCATTGTCTTCCATATGGTTTTACCTCCTCTGGTAAATTATGCCAGGCTTCAGGCTTGGTGATTTCAGGGTTCCAAGAGGGTGAGCGTGGAAGCTGCAATGTCTCTACAGCTTAGACTTTAGAACTAGCACAACATTACTTTTGTCACATTCTGTTGGCCAAGGCCAATCACAAGCCCAACCCACATTCAAGGGGTTGAGAAATAGCCTCTGCCTCCTGATGGGGGGAAGGGCAACACCACACTGAGAAGAATCATGTGGATACAGAAAGGTGTGATTCATTAGGAGGCATTACTATCATGTTTTTCCACAGCCAACATTTGCCATAAGATACCATTCTGCTTGCAGGCCCTCCTGCCACACCCACAGCTTTCTTTAACAAAGTGAATAGTTCTTGTGATATGATGCTGTATACTCTGTGACTACTGCCTGCCTTCAAGAAATTGGACTGGAGGGTGAAGCCGGGATGGCTCGATGGGTTAAGTGCTCACTTTGCAGCCACAGGGAACAAGGATCGAATCCCGGCCCCGGCCCGCGTGGACCCATATGCTGAACTGGGGAGTTCCCCCGGTTCAGTTCTTACCGGAGTGAAGACCCCGGCCCAGTTCCTGTCCTGTGCAGCCCCGCCCACCTGTGGAATGAAACTATGTGGAAAAACCAATGATGTGCAATTATGGAGACAGTTCTGGGCCCTCTCCCTTCTCTCTGACTCTGTATCTCTCTCTGTCAAAAACAATAAAAAAAAATCTTTAAAAGAAATTGGACTGGAGATTCATATTTGTATTAGTAAGGATTGGGGTGAACTTCAAGAGACAGAAAAGTCCTACAGGGCTATGCTTAAACAAGAGAGAAGTTTATTTCTGGCCCTTGTTGAAGTTCAGATGTAGGTTCTTTAGAATTGGTATTGGGCTTCGATTTTCTGTTTTCTTCAATCTGGTTGTTTCATTGACTATATCTTCCATTCCCAATGTTGCCTCATGATTCAAGATGGCTGCCAAAGCTCCAAGTATTACAGCCAATTTCACCCAGCAGGAAGGAAAAGGAGGAAAACCTGAACGCACTCTAATTAAGGGTACTGACTAGATGTTGGACACCCAACTTCCACTTATATCTCATTGACCTGTACTTAGTCAAATAGCCACACCTACCAGCAACAGGGTGGCGGGGAGGCAGGGAGGGGATAGGGCAATGCACTTTTTATGTCTGGTGGCCATGTGCCCAGCCAAAAATCAGGGGTTCTATTATTACAGAAGAATGAGAGAGTAAATATTGATAAGCAGCAGCCTCTGCCACAGTGCTTTATCTAAAGGCAAACATCTGTACACTGTCTATGGGAAACATAATGTGGTCTGGTAAAAGAAATATGCCCAATAGACTTGTGTAATTTATTAATTCCTTCTGCAAACAGTGTTGTTGTTTTTTTTAAGATTTATTAATATTTTATTGTTTGAGAGAAGGTGACGGAGAGAGAAGGGGAAGGGCCCAGAATAGTCTCCATATTTGTACATCATTAATTATGACATGGTTTCATTCCACACAGGTGGATATGGGGCCACGCAGGGCAGGAACCAAACTAGGGGTCTCCCACATAGGCGACAAAAGCCTTCCCTGCAGTTCAGCATACGGGTTTGCATGGGCGAGGCCAGGCATTCAATCCCCGGACCTTGAGGTTGCAAGGCAAGCTCTCAACCTGCTAAGCCATCTGGGCACCCCTAAACATAGTGTTTATTGGGTGCTTTCTATGTGCCAAGCTCTGTCTTTGTTACTAAAAGGAGAGTAGTGAATAAGACACACATTACCGCCTTATTGAGTTATATTATAAGTGGGAAAGATAGTCAACAAAGTAAGAAACCAATATAATGTAAAACATTGGTACGTTCTATGAATAATTCATTCAGATGAAGGAAGGGATAGACAGTGTAGCATGTGGGTGGGAAGGGATAGTTACTTTAGATAGGTGACCTACGAGCAAGAACATGAATGAGGTAAGGAACAGTCATTCTGGTATCTGGGAGAGAAGACACAGGCAGAGGGAACAGTAAGTACAGAGGCCTTATAGCAGAAACATGCTTGGAATGTTCAAGGAACAGTGAGGAATCTGACACACCAAGAACAAGGGCAACAGTGAGTGACAGGAGATTAAGATAAGAGATAGCCAGACATCAGATCATAACAAAGACCAAGTAGTGCACTGTGAATGAGACATCTTTTTTTTCAAAAGTCCAAAAGAATAGAACTGAAAGTAACAAAGAAACAAAGACTTAGGGACACACTCAATAGTTTGGTGATTACCTGAGGGAAGGGGAGGAGTGGGGAGGGAGAGTGTGTGGGGGGCAGGGAGGGAGGTGTGAGTGGGCCCCAGATATATGGTGATGGAAGGAGAGCTGATTCTGGGTGGTGAGCACATAATGCAACGTGTAGGTAATGTAATGTAGAATTGTACATCTGGAAACTGTCTAATTGTTACCAATGTCACCCCAATAAATTTAACAAAAAACAAACAAACAAAAGTCCAATAGCAAAGTTGTGTCAGAGATCCTCAAGATCACCCTTAGGTTCAAAGATTTTCTAGGACTCAGGACTCAGCATATGACTGTGGTAGTGACAGGATTCAGAGCAGTCAGCAAAGGGAAAGGTGCCTAGGGCAAAGTCTAGAGGAAACAAGGTCTGAGTTCCAACAGCCTTCTCCCAATAGAGTGCCACACGAGACACATCATTCCTCTAGCAGCAAGCTGTAACAACAGGTATGAAATGTTGTCTACCAGGGAAGCTCATTACAGACAAAAGTCAGTGCCTAAGATTTTTATTGAGGGCTGGTTACACAGGTACCATCACCCTGACATGCCAGGAGGAAATCAGGATTTTAGCATAAATTATATTGTTTGTACAAACAATTCAGGCATAGTGAGCCAAACTTACTTAGCAAATGGTCAGAACCCTCCTGAAACCTAAGTTCTCAGATGCCAGTCAAAGGCCATTCTGGCCATTTCTAAAAATAGTAGTCTTGGGCCTGCTTTTAACTCTTTTCTGCACAAAAGCATACAAAGAACAATGCATAAAACAGTGGAATAGGAAGGAGCCCAGGAACGAAGCAGAAACTAAGCAGACTCCATGGGCTAGTAGAAGCAATGAGTAAATACAATTCCCAAGACAAATAAACTGAGCAGAACAAGGGCAGCAATAACAGCAGGAGAAAGAAGCAGAAAAAAGCTTAATCAAGTGAAAGGAAGAGTACCTTCTACAGGAAGAACAAATGTCCTTTTATTTAAAGACAACCCCTGTCTAGCTTTGGGGGCATTAGAATTGCTATACAATCCTGGAAACAAATGAACAATGCTCTGGTTTTTCATAAGGCTTGATTGTTTCATTAAAATGTTTTCCCATACTTGCCTCCTAATTTCTTTTTCGATCCTTATATTATAATAAATTTCATTCACCCAAGATCAAAGGCAGGTCTCTGCTCTTTGAAACCTGAATGCATCTCACTAATACACCTGGGTTGTCAGGCATTCAAAGCATAGCCTTTACAGAAAAAAAAATAACTATGATGGCCAGGTGATCACTGGTCAACTAGATGAAGAACCAAGTTTTGTAATATGGCATGAAATTTTTCCCGACCAACCACCCTGAAGCTATGTTCCAGCCAGTATTATACTCAAATGTAAAGTATACATTTATGCTTTTTTTTATTTTTATCGTGATTTCATCTCTGTCTACAATTCCTAGCCATTTCATATTTTCATCTTCAAAAATATACCTACTTTAAAGGCTGTGAAGCCTCTCTGACCACGCCTCTCCCCATTCTTGTCTAAATCTTCTGGAATGAATCCTTCCCTCTACTCTGCTCTCTTAGCTCTTGATACATAGTTCTATAGAAGCACATACAAAACCTACTGTAATCGCTACTTATACATCTGTTCCTGAAATCAACTTTGTTCCTAATACTAAGCATAGGGCTTCACAAATGGCATTTTTTAATCGATGGGTATTTAGGAAATGAAAGAGTGAATGAACCAAGAAACAAATGTAGCGAGTCTCATGTTGAAGAGTTCTGATCCTAGGAGTCAAAGATAAAGTTTCTTGACCAATTTTTCATTCTCCTGCTTGAAACAATAGTATCTCTTATCTATTGGGGTAGTTACTATCTTGCAAAATTGTCTTGCTTTTGCACTACATTATTACTTTGAAGGTATTATTACTTTACAGATATTAAATAGCCTTGTTAGCATTGATTATAATAAATTCTCTAGTAAGGAAGCAAATTCTTCTTTATTTTTATTTTTTAGTTATTGGAGGACCTAGATATCCTCCAACCAAAAAAAATATATATATGTGTGTGTGTGTGTGTGTGTGTGTGCGCGTGTGTGTGTGTATGTGTGTGTGTGCTAAATATGCTCAATTTTGTGCTATCTGAACATGTTTATTTATACAAGTAAACACACAGAATCAATCTCCTCCTATGAAAGTACTTCTTACCATTAATGCCTCACATATGTGTGCATATTTTTTAATTAAATTTTTCAAAAGGGAATAATTTCAAATAGCATTGTTTTTATGATCTTCTGCTTATGGCACTGAGAGTGAATTCCCTAAGAAATTTTACAATAAAACCAATTCTAAATCATGGTCATTGCAAACATCAAATACAATCTAAATTTGTTATTCTTTTTACAGATCTCACTTGAGTGTGGCCTTTAAAATCTGAGAGTATAATCTATAGCTTTCCTACAGTATTTCCTGAAAGATATTAGAATCAAGGCCTTTGGTTAAATGCTTTGATGATATGCTGTTGTTTACATGCAAGAGACTGCAAGAACTAAACAAAATAAATTCCCAGAAACTGAGGACAAATTTTTTAAATAGCATCATCTAAAACTGATGCTAATTAGAATTAATTTTGAATTTCCATGACTAGCCATCTAACAGAGGGTTTACAAATATGTGTAGATGTGATTGGGGTGTTGCACTAATCTCGTGTGTGTAGTGAGGACAGTATTTTTGTGGAATTGGAGAAAGAAATTAATATTCTTTGATCAATTTCTTTGTGTTAGGAACCTAACATACACTTTCATTTAATCATTTCAGCACTCATCTGAAGTGGGAATCTAATCCACGTTCCAGGCCAGGTAGTTACCGCAGAGCAAAACTGAAACTGTTTCTTTAACTCCAAAGTTTGTGTCTCTACCGCCCAATATAGAAATTCGTGTTATTGATCCACAACCTACAAGAAGTTCTAATTAAATGTAACCTATTCTGGATAGCATCCCCAAAATAGAGTCATCTTCTTGGAGAATGAATTAAAACAATAAAAGAAAGAAAGAAAGAAATTGAACAGGGGAGCAGTAAACTATGACCCGAACTTATTTTTGTAAATGAAGATTTATCCTAATGGGGTCACACCTATGTGTTTGCCATGTTGTCTAGTAACTGCTTCTAAGCTGCAAGAACAGAGTTGAATAGTTGTGACAGAGGCCACATGGTCCACAAAGCTCCAAACGTTTATCTGATCCTCAGAAAAACTGTGCTGACGTCTGGAATAGAGCCTTTGTCAATCAATATCTAGTGCTGTCCCAGAGAGAAAGGTTCAATGTCAGGCAGACACTATAATGCTGTTCCGTTGGGATATCTGTAGTAGACTCATTATAAAATGAGTTCGTTTCCCTTGCCCTGACTTATGTCCATCAAGGAATCTCATTACAAATAATGCATTCTCAGTACTGTGATAACTGAAAATGTATGAAAAAACCATAAATAATTGTTGCTATGAAAACATAGCCTGACTATAAGTTAGTAGAACATGGAAGTAGAAAACTAATACATACAGCAAAACTTTTCAAGGTTGATTTATTTAAATATATATATTATTTATTTATTTATTTTTGACGAGAGAGAGAGAGAGAGAGAGAGAGAGAGAGAGAGAGAGAGATACAGAGACAGAGACAGAGAGAGAACTGAACTGGGGGAAGCTCCCAGTTCAGCATATGGTTCCGCACGGCAGGGATTCAATCCTCGGTCCCCGGCGCTGCAAAGTGAGTGCTTAACCCACTGAGCCATCCCGGCTTCCCCTCAAGGTTGATATAGGCCAGGGGTGGCGAACCTTTTGGTGATTGAGTGCCAAAGTTTATGAAATAAGAGTATACTCGCTCGACTCGCGTGCCAACCCATCGAGTGATATTGAGGTATCGATTATTTTATGTCTATAAGAGGCATAGAATGTTTATATAACAAAAAACAATAATTCTGCGTGCTGAAATAATTGCTCCGCATGCCACTTTGGGCACGCGTGCCATAGGTTCGCCACCCCTGATATAGGCTGTTCATCGGTGAACCAATTAAATATTGGCAAGGGAGATGAGATCATAGTGATTGGCTTAAAGTAATTTAAGCTAACCACTGGCAATCCAGCAATACAGTCAGCTAATCTTAAAGGTATAGTCAAATACATACTGACAGGCCAATCACCATATTTACTACAATAAATATGATTTTCTGATGAAGTAACGGTTTATTAAGACAATATGAAAAAATACAATCCTAATTAAACATAGTTTGTCCTTATTATTCCTCCATTTGACACTCACAGATCTAACTGATCATAAATAGCCAAAAATGTTTATCACACAATAATTGCTTGACATTTCTAAAGGGTATTTCTAGATTTTTTGAAATTTCCCAAAATGAGAAAAACATAAAAATTTCATACTATAATTTCTTGGCTTTCCTTCTATTCCATTGATAGGAATTTCCTATGCAAAAACTCATACCCTACAAAACACCACCTTATCTTTATAAAAAAATAATTTATTTTGGAGACAATAAGACATGACTAAAATTCAAAAGTTTCCAACATGTTCCTAGTGAAACATTTCTTCCCTATCCGTGTGCCCTAGTCACCCAGTTTCTCATGCATCCTCTACCACCAATGTTACTATGTGTTATTCAGGGGATAATCAAGTCTTTATAAGTAAATATGCATGTATATCCTTTCCCTCCACCTTTTAAAAATAATATTCTTTTCCTTTATACTAAGTAATACCTTTAGTGATCTTTTCATAGTTGTACATAACTTGATTATTCTTTTATAGGTCTTCATAATATTCCATTGATGGGTATACTATAATTTATTTGATTAATCCCCTGTTGATGGATATTTGAGTTATTTCCAGTCTTCTGATATTACAAACAACACTGTAATATATAAGCCAAGACATCTGTCATTTCACACATGTGGGAGGATATCTGTAAAATAAATTATTACCTTTTTATCTTTCACCAAAATTTCATTTTCACTTGATGAACAATTTTTTCACCGGGTAGGAATACTCACGAAAGCACTTTAATCTTTTGTTTGTTTGATATAAAAGATTCATTCATGTCATAGATGAAAATTACCTCCAAATAATATATTCTGCACACTAATTTATACCAAAACCCTTGTATTGCCAAAACTAGCAGTGGGAGACACACACACACACCCATTGACTGCGTAGGAAGAACTCTGAAAACAAGACCAAGGAGACAAGCCCTACATGCCAGGCATTTTTGGGCCTTGATCGTTAGCATAGCAATTTACTTAGTGGCCTCAGAGCTTTTTCAAGTTAACATCTCAGCAAACTCTTTCGGCTTGTGGAAGTTCTGGAAAAGCTTGTATATGTTCAAAACTTTGTAAACATTTCCTGTCAGAGTTCTTAAAATTGTAATCCCCTGGATATTTTGCAGGCTCCACTTAGCAAGAGTCAGGAACTTTAAATGCGTTGTTTTCTAATCACCAGTCCAGAACAGAAGCCAAGATACTCTGAGCAAGTTCCAAACAGAGAATTTAATATGGCTTATGCCACCCTTGGGCCCTTGTCCATGTATGTTTCTTCAATGCCTTCAGGAGCTATGTGATGGGATCCACAATGATAAAATTATAATAAAAATACTAGCTAACATTTACTGAGCATTCACTACATGCCAACCACTATGATAAGAGCTTTACGTGAATTCTTATTTTAGATTTTAGTCCATTGCTGATACAAGGGATCATTTCTTCCCTTCTACTCCCTCCTTCAAAGTAAACCCTGATCCTAGCCTCTCTCATTTGTTCTAAGAGCTACTAAAATAAAACACCCAAGTAAGAGGAAATAATTTAAAATGAACCAGTCTTTGTATACCATTTTGACTGATTTTATAACAGTCTTCATAAGATAACATTTCAGTGGGAAAAGGCAGAAATTGCTCAGTGGATGTATTAGAGGGTGGGGACAGAGAGCCCCTAAGAAGGGACACTAAAAAACAAGATTTATACACAGTAAAAGCTACGTTTGCCTCAGAGTAATCACCACCATCACCCTTCTCCCAACTTTAAATCCCCCTTATAAATGAGTGGGAAAACAAAGGCAAGGATTGATGTTTCAACACTACAGTGTTATAATAATTAACTTTATTTAATGGCTTATTTAGAATCGGCATGCTCAAGGGTCAGAGGTCAGTACCTTCTAATCAATACATTAGACAGTCTTCAGAAGTTGCTTATGTGTACTTATGAAGGGTGTTTGGGATTATGCCTTTTATTTTAATATAATCAGCTCTAAGAACAGTTTCATAGTGGTTTGTTTTTCAAAGGAATTTTCTCAAAAATTGATCCTGGGTCTTCAAGGATAGGCTAAAGGTTATCTCTCAAAGAGGCGTAATTTATTAAGGCCTAAAACCACTCAGACTGAAGACAACCTCTAACTAATTGCTATGAGGGGGTCTGTAAGTAGAGTGGAATGCCTGAAAAAATAGGTCACACAGTTAATTACACACAGCTTAGCCAAGAATTAAGCAAGAGGCAATCTCCTCAGTATCTTTTTGATCTGTAGCCAGTTTGAAACTCTATCACTGGCAGCAACTTGGTTTTTGTGTTGTCTGAGCTCTGGCAGGAGACTGGGCTGCCCTATATCATTTTATGGCCTCTGTTGGCTGGGTCAGTGCAGCTTGCTGAGTGAATATCTGGAAGAGTAGAAGAAACTCCTATGACTATCTCACTGGATATAAACGTGTACTAGAAGCATACAACGGGACTGTAATTACCGCGAGCTCTCCATTATTTCCAGAAAATTACCCAGGAACATTACTGAAAATGAGCTGCCTTGCCCTTGTCCAGTCGGCTCCCATTCTCTCAGGAAGGTTAGAGCCCTGTGAATTTCACAACCTTTGCGGCTTCTTGGGAAATACATCATGAGTTTCCAAATCTCTTGCTCAGCCTTGATAAGATTCCCAAGTGATTACAAAGGTAAAAATAAAATCCAAAGTTATTTTGTACCTTGATATTTATGAGTAAGACAGGAAGTGAAAATTGCTTGCAAGTATCCTGGACTTTTTCGTCTTAGGGACTTTGGGGCACTTAGTGGAATGCACAGTCCCTATGTGAAAGAAAAAAATATTATTTATAACACAGACTTATTTTTTTCACAGATTCCATAATTCATGCCATGTTAGGGCTGTTAGGAATTCAAAGATCATCTACTCCACATCATCATGAATTTGAGACCAGAAAAATGAAGTCACTTATTGCTGGGCATTAGTGCCTATGGTCAAAAGAACACTAAGATTAGAATGAAAAAACTTGAACTTGAGTCTTAACCCTGCCCCTTTATGGTTGTAGCTATCAGACAAGCCAGTGAGCTTCAATTTCTATCTCAGAAAATTGGAGTATGTAATTTATGCACCAAACAAGCTGTGAATGTTAACTTTGTTGGGTAGGAATAGTAAGCTGCCACTAGGAACTGGGAAACACGTTGGCTCTTATAGAGTCAAACTAGTAAAATTCACACCTAATAGATGATAAAGTTACTTTTAGAAAGAATTATAAAATTGTAAATTTGTGACAGAAGAGTTTTTTAAATGTTTATTTTTCTAATTTTAAAGATTTATTTTTATTGTTTTTGAGAGAGAGAGAGAGAGATACAGAGACAGAGACAGAGAGAAGGAGGAGGGCACAGAAAAGTCTCCATAGTTGCACATCATTGGTTTTTCCACATAGTTTCACTCCACAGGTGGGCATGGGGCTGCACAGGGCAGGAACTGGGCCCGGGTCTCACTCAGGTGAGAACCAAACTGGGGGCACTCTCCGGTTCAGCATATGGGTCCACATGGGCCAGGGCCAGGATTCGATCCTCGGTCCCCAGGGCTGTAAAGTGAGTGCTTAACCCACTGACCCATCCTGGCTTCCCCATTTTTCTGATTTTATACAGCACTGCATGTCTATTGTACTAAAGAGAATTCCAAACAATAAAGTAGAAAGTGAGAATCACTCATAATTTCTGGTGAACATACAGATGCTCCTCAATTTACATGGAGTTACATCTCAATAAAACCATTGTAAGTTGAAAATATCATAATCGAAGATGCATGTAATATACCTAAACTGCCAAACTTCATAACTTAATCTACCTTAAATGTGCTCAGAATACATAGACTACCTGATAATTGGGCAAAATTATTTAACACAAAACCCATTTTACAATAAAGTGTTGAATATCTCATGCAATTTATTATGTGTATCCCTTTTACACCACTGTAAAGTTGAAAACTTATAAGTCCAACCATCATAAGTTGGAGACCATCTAGATTTCCAAATATGTTCTTGGGGAATTCTTCATACACATGTGGGTGGGAACATGCTATATCTGCTTTTGATACTTAAGATTTTATTGGTATAATCTTTCAATGTATTTGATAATTCCAAGCAAAATGTATTGGGCCTAATAGCTAGGAAGTTGATCAAATCTGAAATGTGATGATAAATTGATAATCCTGGAAAAGACTGAGTGAATAAAATAAGAATGATTGTCAAGGAACACAGAAAAAAGAAGCCCCAAAACATCTAATGTAGACCAGGCATGGTCTTAAGACATCACCCAATTAGTAAATGTTAAAAACTGATCTGTGCCCAAGAAATACACTCCAGATCCTGACTTTTTAAATTTATGTTTCATTTTTACTGAAGTTACATACACATAATTTAAATAATCAAATAGCTCTTCAGGGCTTGTTTTGAAAACTACAGTCAGTAGCCTTCACCTCCCTACTCCGTTTCTCATAACCTAGAGACAACTATTTCCATTCCTACCTCTCCTCCAAAAGCTGATTCAAAGGTATTTATCTCCATATTGATAAATAATGTGCTCGAACTGTTACCTTCTGGAGTTTCCATTTTAGGCATTCACTGTTGTCACCTCACTTTAGAAGGTGAATTTGAGTTCTGTCTCCCTCATTCTCTACTCCCACCTTGAACTCTGGTCCCCTCTGCCCATTTTCTCAATGCTGCTGTGATCTGAATGATTGTGTCACCACAAAATTCATATGTTGAAACCTAATCCCCAATGTGATGATCTTTGAAGGTAGGGTCTTTAGGAGGTGACTATGTCATGAAGGTGGAGCCCTCATGACTAGGGTCCTCATTAAGAGATCGCAGAGAACTCTCTCACCCCTTCTGCCGTATGAGGTCACATTGAGAGGCACTGCATATATATGAATCGGGAAGTGGGTTCTCACTTGACATCAAATCTGCCAATGCCTTGATCTTGGACTTCCCAACCCCAGAATTGTGAGAAATAAATTTCTGTTGTTTATAAGCCTCCCGGTCTATGGTCGTTTGTTATAGCAATCCAAATAGTATAAGAGAAATCATACTGTGACTTTCATTATATCTAATATTCGGTGTTCACATTATTATAAACAAGCAAATGCGATTCACAGCTAACACCTGTAGACATAACTACTTTTCCTTTACTGCACAACCTCTTATTTTCTCTGAAATTATGGTCATGATAATTTCATTTTTGTTTACTTAATTTTCTTTGTATTTATTACAAATTTGAACTCCCCCTCAACTGTATAAATCTCTTTTCAAAATATTCAAGTGCCCTGGGGACTGTAGCCATTTCAGCTTCTGGAGGAAAGCAGACTTGCTTCAATCAGAGTCAAGTGCTTTCTAGCGTTAGCTCCAGCTAGGACAGGGGTCTCCAAACTTTTCAGCCCGTGGGCCGCATTAACTATCAAACACCAGTTTTGGGGCCGACTACACACTCGAGGTCCAAATAAAAAAGAATCAAAACATAGATGTTGTTTTTAATTATTTATTTAATATTATTTTATTCAGATAAAAAGGTCTCCACAGGTCGGATAAGAGGGCCTCGCAGGCCGTAGTTTTAGGAGATCAGAGTCCTTTCATCCTCATTCTGGGGATTCTCTTCACCTCTCTTTAGCCTAGATCCTATTTCCTGATTCCTAGGTCTTTCTGCTTGGTTCGTTTCCCTGTTTTAGTGAAGGACACAACTTAGGAGTTGCCTGAGAAAGAGTGCAAAGCAATAAAATTTTTTGAGATCTTGCGTATCTGAAGATATCTTCCTTCTACACTCAGTACTCTTTCAGTGTATAGAAATATATTTCCCTCTGAATTTAGAAAGCATTTTCTCCATTGTCTTCTAGATTCCAATGGTGCTATTGAGAAGAGAGATGCCATTCTGATGTTTGATTAGTTACATTGAACCTGTTTTATGTTTTTTTTTTTAATGAAAATTGCTAGTCTTATCTGTCTATCCTTTTTGTTCTGTATGTTTTGTATATTCTTTAATACAAATTTACTGAGTTTCTACTATGTACCAGGCACTAGTACAGGTGCTGAGAACATGCAATGTAAGTTTTTATTATGATATTCTTGGGTGGGCATCTATATTTACCCCTTATTCTGGGCACTTGATGGGCACTTCAATCTGAAAACTGAGATTGTAGGACATTTTCATTAATGTTGGGCCTCCTGGACTGGCCCTCTAATTTTCATATTTTTTTCTGTCCTATATCTGTATGCTAGCCTTTTTACTCTACTTCCTGGGAAATTGCCTTACCTTTATCTTTTAGCCCTTATATTGAATTTCTTATTTCTAGTGCTATATATTTTTAAAGATTTATTTTCTTGTTTGAGAGAAGGTGAGAGAGAGAAAGAGAGAAGTAGAAAGGGCCCTGAACATAGTTATATATAATTAGTTGTGATGTGGTTGCATTCCACACAGGTAGATGTGGGGCCCTGTGGGGCAGGAACTGAACTGGGGGCCTCCCTCACAGGAGGCAAGAAACTTCTTTACTGTGACTTGCCAGTGGCTACCAGTTTCACCACAATTCAGCATATGCATGTGTATGGGACAGGACAGGGAATTAATCCTCAGAATTCATGGATACAAGGCAAGCACTCAACCTGTTGAGGTATCCCATCATCCCCTCTTATTTCTAATGTTATATTTTTAATATCCAAATTTCTTTTGATCATGCTTAGTGTTTCTTTTATATCTAACCCTGTTATTATTTCATATCTTTTCTTATCTCTCTGGGAACAAGGTAATTTGTTTTCTAAGTTTTCTTTTGGCAGAGTTTGCTTTTTTGAAGTGCTTTCTTATGTTTGTTTTACTCTCTTTCATTAGTAAATGTTCCTCAAATACCTGGTGATCACTGGTTGTCTAGTTTCATTTTAATAATGGGACATTGAAGAGAGGATGTTCTGTGTTCATAAGGGGCTCTTCATTGATTTTACTACAGTATGATGTGACAGAGGCCAACATACTGGGTTCGTGTAAGTGTATTTGTTCTTACATTGATTGAATTACCCAGAGAACTCTTCCAATCTTCTGCCAAGAAAACATAAGCCTAGTTATTAGAGTTTGGAGAGCCAAGTGGAAAAAAAAAAGATTGAGAAAAGTTTCAACATACAATTTATAAATTTACACTTAATCCCCAGTCTTCAATATTATAGCCCTCATCCTTTCCCCATCACCTCCATCCAGAATCTCTGTTTTTTTATTTGTTTTTGTTTTTGTTTTTTCACAAGAATAAGCCTTTAGTTTCATATTGCATGAGGGAGAGATAGTCTTCTACCTGCTAAGAATAGGGGTAGGAAATTAGGGATCTACCAGCTTCTAATAAAGACTTTCCACCAAAACCCCTGTGTAATGCCTACCTTCATTTTTACTTACTAATCTACCTATCACTCCAATTTTTTAGGGATCTAAATTGTAAGTTGAGTTGGTTACCATCCAGTTTAAGATTTAGCTTCTTGAGTGTTCTAATGCAGTCACTATTTGTTGATCTGTTTCCTAGTTTCTAAAATGTTATTGCTATTGTCTCCTTCTCCGTTCCCGTTGTCCTAACACATTTACATTTTGTTAAAAAATTATTTTATTTTTCTCTTAGCTGGGTGAGGAAGGAAACTATTTGAATGCTTATATTCAACCTGGTATCTTCAACTGGATTGCCCAGATCCTAAGCCATCATAAGTATGTTATAGGGAATTTTGCAAGATTTGTTCTTACTGTTCTAACTATTCTAACTGAAAGTCAGATGCTAAATCTAGCAAATACAAATATAGTCACTAAAAAACAGGATAGCTATAGTTAGATTAAATATTCATCAATACTCTGCATTATTTTTTTTAATTTTGAGTCTATGCTCACCAGAAATCTTCTAGTGATAAGAAACTCAACATGTCCAAGGAAAAATTTGTAATCTAATACCCAAGGTAGGTTATCTTACAGTGTTTACCATCTTAGTATCGGTGCGTGGGACCTCGTTCTTTTATTTACTTATGTCAGAAACTTAGGAGTCATTCTAACACTTTCTCTTTCCTCAGTCCCCATATCTACCCATCACCAAATCCTGCTTATAAGTATTTATGACATGAGTTCATTTATTTTCAACTCTACTGTGAAGACTCCATTCACATTACCAACACATCTCACTTATACTTCTGCAGTTGTCTCCGAACTTATCCATTTCCCACACTGCAGTCAGTCACCTTTGCAAAATGCAAGTCAGATCTTGTTCTACACAGCCAACTTAAAATCTTCAATGATTTCCCACTACTACTCCCGAGATAAGGAAGACAATCCTTTACAAGGCCTATAAGGGCCTGCAGGGTTTGGCCTTCTCCTTCCCTCATCTTGTCTCACTATCCTCCTGTCCTTGCTTCCAGCACCTCAGTCAAGCTAACTTTCTTTCTCATGCTCTTTTTTTTCTGATATCCTTTCCTTCCAAAGTCCTCTTCAGGCAAAATAACTCCTTCCTATATTAGCTCCCAATGACCGAACTGCCCCCTTCAGTTGGCTCAGGTTATCACCTACTTATGCCTTACATCTTTGTTATAGTGCCATTTCCTCAGGGAAACCTGGTGAAGTCAAGCCTTTTAAAAGTATACTCACACTGAAGCATTCTTCATTTCTTTATAGCACTTAACTCACTTATTAATGAGATCCTTGTTTTTTATGACAATTTTATTAATATCTGCCTTCCCTAGCATATTGTAGGTACCGTGAGAGAGAAGAGTATGCCTATTATAACTCACCTCTATATTCTCAGGACCTGGCTAATTGCTGATTGTCTCTATAAAGGTCCATTTAAGAAGAAAGAGTAATATGTATTTTGACAGACATTTTCCTCAAACTCAGAAATTCACTATATTGAAAATCATGCAACCTTTAAAGATTCAAGGTCATTGTTATTAAAAACAAGGTGTAATAAGAATGTCTAATCTTTTGAGTGTGTTAAGGATATCAATCACTATATTAAATAGCCTCAGGATGATTATTCGGGAAAAAGTGAGACAATTTTGAAGTTTTCAAAATGGAATTTGAATTTTTTTAATGCTCAGAAGAAGGTTAAGAGATTGGTTTAATTATCACCTTCAAATATAAAAAAATTGAATGACAATTATTATTATCATACTCATCATCATTGCCATCATTATCATTATTGAATACTTATTGTGTACCAGTAATAAGTAAGAACTCTAAACATTTATCACTTTTAATCCTCACAGCAACCATTTGAAGCAGCTGACTGTTAATATTTCCACTTTACTAATGAGGAAACTCAGGCAAGTTAAGAAAGAAATTAAGAGGCTGTGGGTCCAAGTGGTTAAATTGGTGCTCAAATCCCAGGAAATCTGTCTATAGAGCCTGGGTGTTTCTTTGCTTTAACGAGAAACATGATGAGCAATTCTTTCCAAGAAGCCAGAAATTCAACAACAACAACAAAAACAAACTGATCTTAAATTTGGGAGAACCTTCATTTGGCCACAAGGAGGTACCATTTAGTGACACTAAATACTGAACTAAGCTTCTTTAAAAAAAAAATGTTTCATATCTATTCTGATGAACTTTGAAAATTAGAATGGACAGGCATATAGCCCAGAAGGATCAGTTAACCATGTGTTTTAAGAACAGGGTCTGGGGAAACTAGGATGGCTCAGTGGGTTAAGCACTCACTTTTACAGCCCCAGGGACCAAGGATCAAATCCTGGCCCCAGCACCTGCGTACCCATATGTTGAACTGGGAAGTGCCCCCAGTTCGGTTCTCACCTGAGTGAGACCCCGGCCCAGTTCCTGCCCTGTGCAGCCCCACGCCCACCTGTGGAATGAAACTATGTGGAAAAACCAATGATGTGCAACTATGGAAACAATTCTGGGCCCTCCCCCTTCTCTCTGTCTCTGTCTCTCCCTCTCTCCCTCTCTCTCTGTCTCTGTCAAAAACAATAAAAATAAATATTTAAAAAAAAAAAAAAAAAGAACAGAGCTTGAACCCACTGATCTATTGAGGTTCTTTCCATCTCTGAAAGGCTGAGTAGTGCCAAATTATCTTTTGTCTTCAACCTGCGCCCTGGTTGAAAGTTTGCCTGATGTCCATTTTGTGTTATCCCAGGCTGGCTTATCCAGGGCAAATCTTACCTTATTGAGTTTAGTAGTCACTTTGTTTAATGACTTGCTGTGTTAACAACTTAGCATATATTTCACCCACAGTCAGCACCTACTTAGTTAATGACTTGCTTTGTTGACATTATACAGTCTTCAGGGAAACACTTGGAAATCCAAAATTTAACTAACTCTTGTAGTACCACTTCCCCTACCACCTTAAAACATGAAGTCACAAATGCTACTAAGATAAAGAAAAAGAATTTTTAAAAATTGACATGATTGTAATGAGGATTTTGATGAACTCAAAGAACATACCAAAAATTAATTAATTTTAATTAATTAAACAAAAGTGAAAGAAGATAGTGTGGCTCAATAAATCAGAATGGCAAAAGTCTATGTGTTAGGAAAATTAAATCATTCTTTAGAATTATCTTGAGGCTAGGTAAAAATATGCTGAGGATACTTTGAAGAAGCATTATACTTATAAACACAAAGAGAACCCAATTTTAAGGGGCAAATGTTACATGTGTTGTCAGCTGCGGTGTAGAGGTAAGCATGCTGGAATTGGGGTTCCTTATCTTTTCTCTAGATTCTCCATGGAAATGTTCTATCCCAGGGAGGCTATTATTCTCTAATCCTCATTCATCCAAGTCCCATTGCCTTCTCTATGTGCTGGACTGCAGGACTCAGATGAATGGCTTAGTTGCTTCTCAGGAATACTTGTCTAAGGGCCTTAAAACCAAAGGCTCAATTTCACCTAATACCACATGTTTGCCTGCCTTATCTAAAACAAAACAAAACAAAACAAACCATACTAAAAACAAACAAACAACAAAAAAAAACCTTCTCCTAGTCTTCTACTGAATTGTTAGAAGAAGATGGGTAATAAAGGATGAATTGTATATCCATTTTGGACCCTAGGCAAATTCTCTGCAGGATTGTCTTTGGCTTAGATAACTTTTTTTTTTTTTTTTTTAATCATACAGTAGGGAGTTTAGTCCAGTTTGTGAAAAGTGACATCAGAAGGTCAGGGACACCTCTGTGTAGCAACCTACACTTGGGCTTCTGTAATGTTTTAATAAACAAGAGCACTTGATATACATAACAAGTTATTGCTTCTGATTTGTCTTCATAGGACAGTGCCAGTGGCCCCAAATGACTAGCATTTCTTCTCTATATACATCCTCTATGTACTCTTTCATGTCAAGCTTCTTTCAATCAACATTATATTGGGGAGATTCATTTTTATCACTCATTCTTTTCCATTGTTACGTTGTTTTCCATTGTATAGATATACCATAGTTTATTTACTTACTCATTCTATTGTTGACAGAAATTTGGGTTGTTTACAATTTGGAGCTATGATGAATAAGACTGCTTGCTATGAATATTCTTTCCATGTCTTTTGGCAGATACAAGCACTCATTTCTGGGTGTATGCCCAGGACTGGAATTGCTATGTCATAGATTATATGATTGACTAGCTTTGGTTGGTGCTATCGCAAACATATTAATTATTTGTCATATTTGAGTAAATTTATTCGAGTTAATTGCTTGTCTTTTTAATTATAGTTATTTTTCCCACCCACCCCCACCATGTTTTATTGCAATATAAGTTTCACACATAAAATTCATCTCTTTCAAGTGTATAGTTTTAAGAATTTTGTCTAGGATTATAGTCATGTAACTAACAATACAATCGAGATAGAAAATACTTCCATCACCCTAATTATTTCTATTTTAACATAGAAATAGCTAGATTCTTGATGTAATCATATGACTTATGTCCCATTATTTCTCGATTTTAAAAATATTTTACCTGTTAATTCTTTCAGATGAACTTCAGAATTACTCTACAAAGTGTCAGAACACATGCCATTGCCTTCTTATCTAGAAACATAAACATGCAATAAATTTAGAGTCTGAATTCTTGAGTAGAACACGACAGCATAGGAATCCCACTCACCTACTTACTGGATAACATTAGCAAGCCACTAGCCTATCTGATATCAATTTATTTTTCTGTAATGTGATTATAATAATGATGCTTGTGCCATAAGGTTGTTGTAAGAAGTGATGAAAACAACTAATATATAGCAAGGGCTTAGTATTTGCCAGGCACTGTACTCAGCACTTTATTTGTGTTGACTTCTTTAAATCTTACCACAATCCTGTGAAGTATGTATTGTTCCTCTCCTGATTTTATAGATGGAGAAACTGAAACACAGAGAATATAAACAAACTGTCAGGCTCAAGGGCCATGAACTGGCTACTGCAGTGCTTCTCTGCTTCATAGATAAGAACACAACCCAGGGAAAGGTGAATCACAGCCTAGCATGAAGTACACAGAAATGCTAACTTTATTGTCCATCTTCTTTACATACTCAATAAAGTTGAATAATTATCTTCCTATAGGTCATGCCCATTTCTTGTTAAGGCTACTCATAAATATTTTATGGCCTTTCATGCTCTCATACATGGGATGTCTCTTTTTTTCTATTATGATTTTTCATATTGGATTGCGGTGAGAGCTATTGACTTGTTTTTATACTGTATAGCTAACAGCACCTCACCAACACATCAGAACCCTTTAAGTTACCCCTCCCAAAAGCAATTTTAATAATGTAGAATGCTCTTTTACATCAAATGAAGTTAGAAAATTGGTAATGAGAAAAATGGAGATTAGAAATAACATTTTAGATTCTTTCTTTCTTGGTCAAAGAGAAAAAAAAGAGGGAAAATGTAGAAAGAAACAATACACTCATCTGAGAATAGTACATAAAAAGCTGTTGCACATTACCCCACCTCCCCAAAACAAAAACTTTATTCTCAAGTTCCTTTTTAATATGATACTTTAAAATAGTGTTTACAGTTTAAATTGACTAAAAATTTTAATGTCTTCTCAGTACTTGAGGAATTCTGATAAGAGCGAACACACTTCTTCTAATCTAGATGTTGGTATATTTTATTCTTGTTAATCTCATCAGGGAGGAAAAAGGAAAGAGGGTATTTTTTATTAATATTAATTGCTCTTAAATACATAGTACTTGTTGGGGGTGGTGAGTAGAAAGTTCCTTTTGGGCAAAAAATTCAAATGGTTTGATCTTTGTAAAGCACATATATTTTAAAGTGACTAGGTCAGCTCTCTTGGGAACATTTTAGTGCCAGTGAAGGTACGCCTGCCTCAATGTAGCGTAATGACTCATTTGTTATCAGTCAGGAAGCCAATGGGAAAAGATGCTATATTCAAAGAACAAGTAGTATAGTATAAATCAAAGAGGATTAATCAAAAGACTGTTTATAAAAGGTATAGGCAGGTAGAGGAATGGCAAGGGATGGTGTATGCTAGAGCCAGTAATAAATAGTAAAATGGTTACCACTCCGGAGGGAGCAATGACAGAAACTTGAAAAGCTTGTAGATAAGGCCATTTTATGAAGGTCCCAAATGAAAAATTATTTCCAAATCCAATAGTAAGACTGATGTATATTCAAAGGAAGCCCACTTATGGTATAAAAAATAATGGTATTTCTCTATAGCCACTCAATATATGTCTCTTGAAATTAACTTTACTAAACACAAGAAAATTAGCTAACATATTAATCAAAACTTTGGGTTTGTAAAGGACAAAAACTTAAGTCAAACTGGCTTAAACAATTAAAGAGAATTTATAATATTTGATCACCGTTGTGAAATTCAGGAGAGTACTTAAGTAGCTTCATACGTAGGTGGAGCTATGGGTTTTTTTAAAGTTTATTTATTTTATTAATTTTTTGACAGAGAGAGAGATATATATATAGAGAGAGAGACAGAGAATTTCTCAGGGTGAGTAAGTATGAAAAGAACCCTAGCACCGTTGGTCTCTTCATTCATTCCTTATAGGAAAAAACGAGTGATCTGGGTCTGCAGGCACATTGGTTCAGAGAGAATGAGTGGGAGCTAAATCTAGCAGCAACTCAAGTCACCAAACTTGGGAGAGAGTTGTCCAGCTGGGGAATTAAGAAAAGGATATAGTATGTGGGCATGGTTCCACTCTTCCAGTGCCCTTTGTTTTTTTCTGAGCAGGTCATCTATCTTCCACTTTGCTCTCCTACCTTATGCTAAGCAGTCTGCAACGGAGGACAAAGTCTAAAGATTCCAGTCATGCCAGTGACTGGTTGTAAATCAGATTCACTAAGGAGTAGAGTGTTAGAAAGTTCTTTTGGGAAGCAATCCAAACACTTGAGCTCAGTCAGCTTCTCAGTAATAAAACTATTTTACTTCCATTTACCTAACCTCTGCATCTATCTCTCATATTAGGTAAAGAGGGGTATTTTATTTTAGACCTCTAAAAACTCCATTAACAGTGTTATCGGGACACTTTCTTTTTCCATCTCTCAACAATTCTTTATACTATGCTTCATTCTCAGGCAGATTTTTCTCATTTTGGAGTAAAGGTGGCAAAATAAAGCTCAAGGTTTACATTAATCTCACAGCTCACAATTCTTATGAAAAAAAGAACAGTAATTTCTAGTAAGAAGTGGTAAACATCATGGGAAAATTTCTCATTGGTTCAGCTTGGGTCATGTGTTTATCCCTGGACAGGAATGGAGCATCCTGATTGGCCAAATCTAGGTAACTGCAGTTGCTAGAGGATGGATCAGCCTGACCTGAACCATATGGGATAAGAATAGGGTAGAGACTATGTTCACATGCAAACTGAGCAGACAGCGGTAACACATTTAGTTTCAGGATATTGCTAAAGACTGTGACATGCTTTAAAAAATATTTTTCTCATTACTACTGGTTGTCAACCTTAGCTATACACTGGAACCACCAGGGGAGCATACTACCCGAGACCAATTAAATCAGAGTCTCTTGGGGATGGGACCCTAGCATTGGTACTTTTACGACTTCCAAGGTGCTGCCAATGTGCAGCCAGGGTTGACACACATAGCATGCATAAAACACATAATTTCGTAAGTTTTAGTTGGAGGCTGATTAAGGATGACATCAATCTTGTTCTGTAGCTACTACATTAACTTGTTATTTAAAATAGGAAGCTTGAGACTAGAGGGTGATTCTAGGAAGATAGAAGTAACAGTGACATAGATTTGGATTTTTTCCCTGTATTTCTACCTAAAAACAGACATAACAACTAAATAGAAAAATGCAGAACCAATGAACAATATATGCAATCAAACTTGGAACAAGATATGCCCACAGACCACAAAGTGAAAGCAGGTGGTGGCAATGTCTTTGTGGATGGATTCAGAGGATACGCAATGGCTTGTCTAAAGAATGAAAGACAAGGAAACCCACAAAACAGTGGATTTGAGGATAACAGCTCCCCTCCAGAACAGAGCCCTTCCTAGAGGAGAAACTCTTGGAAGTGGAATCAAATCGAGCAGAACAAGGCCAATAATAAATGAAGGAAAGAGAAGGGCCCACCAAAGTGGAAGAGAGGAACAATCAAGAACTTTCACAAAATGGTCAACTTCAAAATATGAAAGGTGAAACACTAAACTTTAAAAAATAATTATCTTTGATGGTAAAATTTCTGAAAAATCTCACTTTAACTTTATATGCTTCTTGTTATTTTTTACTTTTTATTCTGGTGAGCATGTATTGCTGGAACAGCAAGCATGTATTTTATAATATATATGTTATAAATATATATTTAAACTATAACATATATTTAAATTAATAGTGCAAAACATTACTCTAAAATATGAGGGCCTGAACTAGCTTGTATAGTAGTGCAAGGTAGTGCAGGTAAGAGCCACTTGGAGAGCACCTAAATGAAACCCTATACACCTGTGAATCAAAACCAGGTACTCAAGAGGGAAAATGGGCCCTTCCAAGAAAGACTGTATGAAAACAAGCTGCTAGTGCCATAATCTTCCGCTGCAAACTTGGTATAGTTTAGACATTATGAAGGCAATTAATGTGAATGAATGAGTATAAAATATGAATGAATATAGAGTGTAAAAAATCTTTAAATCAGTTTTTTATATATATTTTTATTTATTTTTATTTTTGACAGAGACAGAGAGAGATACAGAGACAGAGACAGAGAGAGAACTGAACTGGGCGAGCTCCCAGTTCAGCATATGGTTCCGCACGGGCCGGGGCCAGGGCCGGGATTCAAACCCCGGCGCTGCAAAGTGAGCGCTTAACCCACTGAGCCATCCTGGCTTCCCCTAAATCAGTTTTTTAATGAACCTTAAAAAGCATGTAAGCATTTCAAGAAAAGGAAAAAACTAGAATTTGGAATTGGAGAGCACTGTAGTGTTGTACTAAACTCAGTTTCAATAATTAGAGTTGCCTGAATAAGTAACTGTAAAATCAGCTTAGTCTTTTCTCTGCTGTGACAAACATATGAGACACTATTTGAGCATACATAATTTCTCACTATTTCCTGCATATTAGCTATGATTCCAGCTTTCCCTCTCCCTCAAAACAACATATTAGAATGCAAATGAAAGATTTTTAAGTCTCTTTTTATTTTAAAACTAGAGAAAAATCTTGGAAAGCTTTAGTATAACTATTGTCACTAACTATGTAGTGGTTAATTTAGGTTTTGGCATTGGAATGGACTTATGTTTGATGGAGGAGCAACCCATTTCCTCAATTGATTCCCCCAGGCAAATTACTTTGCATCTTTAAGCCTCATTTTCTCCATTTAAAAAATAGGTTTATAATCATTGTACATATGCTGTTGTGATAATAAAATAAAATAGTGACTATATAGCATTTAGCACAGTGCCAAAATGTTGGCTATTAACAACAACGACAACAACAATAATAATTTATTAGTAATAATCTCAGTTACTGGATGGCAATAAACCAGTGTGAAGGGGAAAAAAACTGTGGTGAAATCCATCACACTATATAGTCTAAGTTTCATTCTTAATAACATTCTGTCTTTATATATTTTTTTTCATACAGTACTCAGGTTAATAAATCACTTATTACTAATTTTAAAAAACTATGTGATGCCGGGATAGCTCAGCAGGTTGAATGCTTACCTTGTAACCAGGAGATCCAGGGATTGAATCCTGGCCCCAGCCAGTGCAAAACCATGTGCTGAACTGTGGTACCGCTTGTAACCACCAAGCCCCAAGCCACGCAGGAGGCCCCAAGTTCGGTTCCTGTCCTGCACAGCCCTACATCTACCTGTGTGGCATGAAACCATGTCACAACTAATGAGGTCAAATTATGGAGACTGCTCTGGGCCCTCGGTCTCTCTCTCTCTCTCTAACAATAAAATAAATCTTAAAAAAAAAACACCAAAAAACAACTATGAGTCCCTACTATGTTAAAGCACACACACATTCAATGGTAATTAGAAAAGGTGTTAGGTGTTCTCCCATTTTATTTCGCTTTTATTTGCATATTATTTCAGTTTTATGCTACTCCTCAAATAAAGGGCAACTTAAAAACCAAAGTAACACCCTAATGGGTGGGGACCTGTATAGACAACTTATCTTCTGTCTCTGAGCCTTGGCAGGACATGAGTGGGCTGCAGCCTGGAGCAGCTCTCAATCCCAGGGGTGGGAGGTGTAAGGAACCACAGACTCAGCAGCTGATTGCAGAAAAGCCCTGAGTCCTCCTTACCACTTGTGTTCTGAGTTGTCTATGCCCTGAGAACTTTAGTAAACAAGCCACCCTCAATTTTAGTCCCTGGCGTCAGCAGAGTATAGCAAACAGCTGGCTTCCTCTGATTGCAAATGACTTCGTTTGAGCGATGTGTCACTCAGGTGACTCAATCTACCAGAGCATTTAGTGTTTTCGTGGACAAAGACTTAGAGCCTGTATTGCATGGTGCAGTTTTAATGCCTGCAATCTTTGCAGTTATTTTTGTGTACAAGCTGTTGGCCCTGAGAATTATTTACAATTTAATTACAAGTACTCAGCCCCCTCTAGGAGGAGAGCCAAGCAGCTTATTTAGTTTCTACTGGCAGGTTTCTGAGGAAACAGTTTCACCAGGCTTGCTGAGCCACTGAACCCAAATAAGGTAACTTGCAAAAGGACAGCCCCCATTCTTATCTGCCAGCTTTGCTTCTCCTTAGTTGAGACGTCTCATGGGGGCCAAAACTGAAATGAGCTGCTCTGTGTAGCAATTAAAATACTACCTCATTTTTTTCCCCCTTCCCTTTTCTCTGGATGAAGCAAACTGCTAACAGATTCTATTCACATATATGTATTTCACTCATTTACTGAGCATAGCAAGGGAGTGAGTTTGTTCTCTGTGTGCCTTTTCAAGTAAGCTTATCCCTTTAATAAGTTAACCTTTTCCTTGTTTACAAAGAGATAATTTTAAAATATTAATCAGCCTCATCTAAAACATACATTAAACAGAAAGTCAACTCTCCTTGATGACTCATGGACGTCGTTACGGATTAGTCATTGATATATATTCTGATACACTCAGAGGCTACAGAGGTGGGAGGATTTGTTGTCCCAAAACTAAATAATCTTACAGTATTCCATCTTGAGTTCTTATTTCTGTCTTTCTGTCTCTTTCTTCCCTGTCCCGCTCCCTGCCTCTAACAACCCGTTTCTCTACTTTTAATGTGCTATTTCTTATCTGCCATGAACTGGGAAATCAGATAAGCTTATTTCCTAGAACTAAACGTCTGACATAAAGTTCTATGAACAAAGTACATACTTGGCTATTAGTTACGAAGATTTTTGCTCCAAATAATTGAAAACCCTGACTCATCATGGCTTAAACAACACGGAACTTTATTGTCTCACAGAACAAGGAAATAGCAAGGAGGATAGGATTCAGGCACTTCAGGCCTCGTGTTGTACTTCTGGACAAATCTACTAGCTCTGCCTTCTTCCATGCTTGGCTTCATCCTCTGGCTGCTGGCAATCTGGCTGCAGTGGTTCCAGGAGCACGTCCCGATACAGCAATGCTTCCAGGAAGGAGAGAGAACATCTCCTAGACCTCTCTAAGGAGAAGAAAACCTTCCAGAGGCTCTCTAGCTGTCTTGCCCCCGTCAGGGTCCAGAATTGCACTTTCCTAAACCAGCCAGTGATTAGGAGGATGGAGTGCTCACGATTGACGTGAACTAATTAACATTCACTCTGGACCAAATTGGAATTCTCTTAGGAAAAGGAAAATTGACAATTAGACATTGGAAAGGCAACCAACAGCACGTGCTAGTAACTGAAATATTTGTCTGCTTATGATATTTTTTAACAATTTCTCTCTCTCTCTCTCTCTCTCTCTCATGGACACACTCAATGGTTTGGTGTTTACCTGGAGAGGAGGGAGGAGGGGGGAGGGGGGAGGGAGAGTTGTGTGGGGAGGGGGGAGTGGGCACCAGATATATGGTGTTGGAGGGGGACCTGATTCTGGGAGCTGGGCACATAATGCGATGCATGGGTGATGTGATGTGGAGTTGTCCATTGGGAAACTGTCTGATTGTTACCAACCAATGTCACCCCATTAAATTTAACAATAAAA
>PVKE010017655.1:0-30469 GCA_004027555.1 Craseonycteris thonglongyai
GGGAGTGGGCACTAGATATAAGGTGATGGAAGGGGAGCTGATACTGAGTGATGGGCACATAATGCGATGCATGGATGATGTGATGTGGACTTGTACATCTGTAAGCTGTCTTAATTGTTACCAACCAATGTAACCTCATCAAATTTAACAATAAATTAAAAATAAATAAATAAATAAATAAATAAATAAAAAGATGCATTTTATTGTTTGAAAGAAGTTGAGGGAGGGAGAGGAGGGGAGAAGGGGGAGGGCAGTCTCCATTAGTTGTGACATGGTTTCATTCCATACAGGTGGATGTGCGGCACATGGGGCGGGAACCAAACTGCGGGCCTCCCTCATGGGAGGTGAGAACCTTCCCTGCTGAGCCATGTCAGCAGCCAGCAGTTGTTCCACAGTGCAGCATATGGGCTTGCATGGGCCAGGACGAAGCGAAGCCAGCGCTCAATCTGTTGAACTATCCCCACATCCCCCACCCCCAAAACAAATTTTTTTTTTAAGAAGAAAACATAGGGTCCAGGAAGCAGGACATCTAACAAGGAGAGAGACAAAGGGAATTTTCAGAGTAATGGGAAGGATGGGCCAGGTGGACAACTCAATAACTGTCCATGTGAGAGTAGAAGGATGAAAAACAAACCTAAACCAATATATTATTGTAGTAAAAGGAGATTTTCAACTCTAGCAGAGAGTTTAGGAAGTATGTGCATGTATATGTATATCTATATATATTCAATACTTCAAACCATTAAATGACACAATTATTCAGAAAAAGCAGATATGTGTGTTTGGATGGGCGAGATCTAAATATTCATCTTTCATGGTAGGAAGGAAGCCACTTGATCAGTTTTAAAACTGAAAGATGGAGAAATAGCAGTATAATCATGCTATTTAGACACTTGAAGGTAAATGTCAAAACAAGCAGCTATAAGAAAGGTAATGAATGGGACAAAGAACTGATCTTTCTCATTCACTGCCTCATAGTCCTATTTTATTTAAAAAGTTGGTATGTTTATCACTTTTGAAAAATCTTAAAAAAAACAAACAGAACTGCTGACCCCTGTCTCTGACCTATGTGTGAATTCTGTTGGCCCAAGGGTTCTGCGACCAGCCCATGTGGGTGACAGATAGCTTTATGAGTACTGGCACTATGCCCGTTATTCCCTCTGCCTGCAGGTGGATCTGCAGGTGTAGGAAGGTGTGTGCAGGTAAAGGTAGTGGTGGGCGGGGCCGAGGCCAGACCCAGCCCAGAAAAATGGGCTGAGTAAGGTCCAGGGGGAGGGAATTTTCATGGAGGTGGGTTCTTATTGGTTCAGTGTCTTGTTTCCTTCTCACCCTGAGGACATACCTTTGACCTTCATACTCAACAACAGAATTGGTCAGTTGAGAAAGAAGCGACAGGGAGGATGGACGTGGGAAAGAAGGTAGAGGTAGATGGGGGTGGAGATGCGAATCTGCCTCCCAGCAGGCGTGGCCTTGGTGATTTTCTGCAGCATCATTGAGGGAGAAGGGCAAGTGTAAGAACCACTGACAGCCTCACCAGTTGGTGCAACTTTTTCCAGCAATTTGGTAGAGAGGTCAGCATTAACCCAGCCCTCCCACTTGTAGTGCATTGGACAGAAATACAAGCACCAGGCCACAGGATATTAACACAAAGGCGTTTTCTGCAGCGAAATTGGGAGCAGCCTAAATATCCACCAGCAAAGAAACAGTGGATAAGACATGGGGATAGGAAAATTAATCCCATGTTGCCCAATGGAGAGCAGATGTCTTTTTTTAAAGTTGAATATGTGTTGACATGAAAAAATGTGTGTGAGAACAAAAAAGCAAGGGGCTGGACAATAGGTAGAATACGGCCCGTTTTCTCGGGGGAGGGGGGAAGTATACGAGGTCTGTGGATTAGAACAGAACACTGCCATCTAGGATGGTCACCATTTAGTCACCTCTGGAAGTGAGATTGAAGATGGGTTGGAGGAGGCGCTTCCACTTTTAATTTCATATTCTTCCTGTTGGAATTCTTTCATACAGCTTATGCAATACCATGATGTGGGGTTGGTTTGTTGGTTTGTTTTAAACCGGTTTGGGGAATGCAGGGGAGGAGCAACTTGATGTCACAGAAAGAGTGACAGCTCTGGAAAGGGGCAGGACCTGATTTGCTTGGTGCACTGGGGCTGGTGCTGCCACTCGTTGGGCGGAGACAGTCCCACGCTGATGGGTGTGGTGCTGGAGGTGGGGACTGGGGCAAGCAAGGCTCTTCCAGGGCACGTTAGAGCAGCCAGTATTCAAAGTGCTAGAATGGCTGGGATATCGTAGACATTTTAATGGAAAGGCAAAGGTGGAAGCAGCGAGGCATTCAGACCGTGAGTTGCCGGCTGAGGAAGGGTCCCTGAGTGGAGCTTTTCTCAGCCGGCCAGCAATCCAGGCCTTGACCTTGCCCTGAGTTAGAACCCTCCGTGTGGGCAGCTTCAGATCAACAGGAAAAGTCTCCCTTCCGTGTGAGCTGGGGAGCTCTGAGCCCTGGTTCCTGAGGTCTCTGGAGGACAGAGCCGGGGGCATGGGTCTCAGTTCAGCTGTAGTTCTGCTAGGATGGTGTCTGGGAAGTGCCAGAGCAGGAGAGCGCTGGGTGGCAGGCTTTGGCTCCACATGAGAGAGCACCAGAGGTATCAGGCATGAGGCTGGCTCAGGGGGGCATGAGCTGCCCCTCCCTGGAGGTGTCCATGTAGGGGCTAATCCCTAAGGCTGGTGGCCCCTTGGGGACAGGGAGGAGGGGAGTGTTGACAAGCCCTTTGAATGGCCAGCTCTCCAGACTCTAAGAGGAAGGGACTGTGGCTCAGTTGATGGGATCAGGGGAGGTTCTGTGGGGGGAGATACAGCATTGGAGCTGGACCTGGGGGGAGGGGGGGGGAGGGGCAGGGGATTGGGGAGAGTTCAGAGAACAGAAATGTGACAGTTCAGAAAGGGACTTCAGAGACCCTCCCTGTGAGGCACGACACACGCCATCATTACCAACTTACCTGAGGCTCAGGGAGCTGAAATCACTTGCCCAAGGTCATTCAACCTAAGTTGTGCAGTAGCTTTAAGGAGTTTAGAGGGTTCCCCAGGACAGGGCCCGTGGAAGACCCAGTGGGTGCTGCCAGCATCATGATTCAGGTCCAGTGGTTAATTAGTAACCGGAAGGCCCTCCAGCCAGCTCCTAGCTGGCAGGCCTGGGAGGTTGGACTTGAGCTGGTTTGGGAGCCTGAACGAGTAGGTGACAGGTCGCTCCTGACTGGAGAGTTTCTTCTGGCAAGTCAGGATTAGGGGGACCATGCAGAGGGACAGGAGGGCAGAGCTGTGCTCGGGGCTGCTCCCCAGGACCTGAGCTGGGACCCAGAGTTCTCAGGTGAGAGGCTCAGCTGTGAGCAGGACACCTGCCTGCCAGCCTGTTGGTCTAAATTGACTAGTTACCTTAGCTAACTTCCTTCCTAAATACCTACTACCTCCTTTCCCTCCTAACCCTTCTTTCTAATTCCTGTTTTTCTTCCTAGCTCTTCTCTCCCTCCCTCTTTTGCTTCCTTCTTTCCTAATTTCCCTTCTTCCTAACTTCTTTTCCCCTTTCCCTCCTTCCCTCTTAATGAACTCTCTGCCTTCTCAGTTGCCTAATTTGCTTCCTTCCTAACTAACCCGTTTCCATGCTCACTTCCTTCTGACTAAGTTCATGCCTTCCCTGTCTAAATTCCTTCTTCTTGACATGCCAGGCCTTGGGCTCTGGAGTCAGCCTGCCTATGTTCAAATCCCAATGATGTCACTTACCTGCTCTGTGGCTTGATCGAGTCACTTCATCTCTCCAAGCCTCAGCGTCCTCCTCCTTCCAACAGGGATGATCATGATAGATAGCTCTAACCCGGGGCGTTGTGGAAACAAAATCAGATCAAGCTGGCACTTGGTATGCACTGTCATTGGGATGTCATTGGCGTGCACTGGGCAGGCAGGCATGTAAATGAATCAATTACAGTAGCGTGAAGACAAAGGGGACAACAGAAGCAGGTACAAAGGGAGCAAGAAGCATTAGGAGCAGAGAGGTGCTCAGGTGTGGGAGTCAGAGTCAAGGTGATGGGGGCAGATGGTGGTGGGCAATGCTCATGTAAAAGTTCCCACCAGGATTTAACACCTAAGTATTATATGAATGACAAAACCTCAAGAAACTTTACACAATGGGACAAATATAAAAAAGTAACCCAATCCACTGTCACCATGGGTCATGGCCCTACAGCGTTTTTTCTGTGGCTGTACACAAATGTACGTGTACATGCATTTTTTTTTTTTACAAAGATAATAGCCCTGGTATGCCTACCCTTTTGAAACCTGTTTTTGTTTTTTGGGTTTTTTTTTGTTTGACACTGTAATATATGCATGTTCCTATTTCAATTTACATAGGCTTGTATATTGTTTCTGTTTGTTGTTGGGTTGTTTTCCATTTTATGTATGTCCTATAATTTATTTTATCAATTCATTCTTTGATTCACTAGTCAAATATGTGCTGAGCACTAACTTCCTGGCCCCATTCTAGCGGCTGGGCATTCAACAGTGAACAAGAAAAGTCTTTGCCTTCATGGAGTTGATGTTCTCACTTGAAACAGACAAGAAAGGGCTGCATGAGAAGGTGTCAGAGAGTGCTATGTGTTATGAAGTAAAATATAAAGCAGAAGAACCGGACAGGGAACGAGCAGGACTGGTTCCATAGCCTGACCAACCATCCTGGTTTGTCCAGGACTGGTTTTAACATTGAAAGGCCCACGGCTCAGGAAACCTCTAAGTCCCAAACAAACCAGGACATTTAGTCACCAGTACTCAGAAAAAGCCTGTCTGAGAGGTCACATTGGAACAGACACCTCTGTGACGTTAGTGGAAACCTACAATGCCAATATCTGGGGGAAAAAGGGCATTCTAGGCAGAGGGAAAAATAAGTTGCAAGGGGCAGGAGGCCAGAGGGCACTGTGTATTTGAGAGACTGCAAGAAAGCCTGGGAGGCTGGGGGGTCGTGAGAGAGAGAGTGCAGTGGAGACAGGAGGAAGTGGGGACCAGAGCCAGCTCAGATGGCGTCTCGTCGACCACAGTGAAGCCTTTGCTCTTTGATCCCACATGTGATGGGAAATCACTGGAGTTTTTTGAGCAGCTGATTCACAGGATGTGGTTTACACGTTAAAAGGGTCACTCTGGCTTTTGGTAGAGAAAGGTTATAGTGAGCAAGGGTAGAAACCGAAGGCAAGCTATCATGATAATCTGTGCACTGAGGCTGGTGGCTCAGGCAGGGTGGTTTGGCGGTGGTGGTGAGCAGTGGCGGCTTCAGGATGTATTTGGAAGCAGGAGTCTAGTGGGATTTCATGGTGGAGTGGAGGTGGGTGAGGGTGCCAGGTTTCTAGAATGAATTTCAAGTTGCTGATGTGAACTTCTGAGTAGGTGGCCATGCTGTTGCTGGGATGGAAGGAGCAGGAGTAGAGAGGAGGGAATGTGAGTCATGACTTTTGTTTTGGACATGAGGTGCCTCAGGGTATCTAACTAGTCAAGTGTCAAGGAAGCAGCTAGATATATGAATCCAGAATTCAGGAGCGAATAGGGACTAGAGCCATATGTTTGGGAATTGTTGAGTGTAGTTGGTACTTAAAGCCATTAAACTGGTTGAGATCAACTAGGGAACAAGTGTAGACAGAGGTCCCAGGGACAGGCTAGTGTTTCAGAGCCAAACGAAGAGGAGAATCCAGCTTAAGAGATGGAGGGAGAGCAGTCAGTAGATAAAAGGAAAACCAGGAGCTCCTGAAGCCAAGTGGGAGAAGTGGGTGTTTCAGTCCTTCCAAGACGCTCAGTGACATGGGGATTCATCACTGGCAATGAGTGACATGGGGATTCATCACTGGCTTGGGCACATGGAAGTCACTGAACACTGTTTTAGTGGCATATTGGGATGAAAGCCTCTTTGTAATGGGTCAAGAGAGAGAAGGAAAAGACGTGGAGACTGAGTCCAGACAGCACTTTTAACAGAAAGTTAACAGAAAATGGGAACAGAGAAATGGACAGTATCTGGAGGGCGATGTAGGGTCGAGAGAGGGAGCTGTGACAACAGGGGGCATTCCAACGTGCCCTGTGGCAAACATATAGGTGATTATTATCATCACTATTGCTTTCCTGTTCTAAACAGTGCTGCCGAAAGAAGGCCCCATCAAGGGCTTGTTATCGAAAAGAAATGCCCTGTTCTGGGTATATGTTTTGTCAACATGACATCCTGCCCATCTGTGTATTGGTTCAATATTTCTATTTTGTTGAAAGATGGAAGGCTCTGATATTGTTCACTCAGGTTTTTCTTGGCTGATACCCCCAGGCACCCTACACTTCAGCACCCACAGAGAACCCCCAAGACCACTGGGCTCAGGTCCCTCCTGACCAAGCCCCCTGGCCCCAGTCCCATGGATCCCTCCGCTGTGGTGAACTGCAGCCATCTGGGTGTGGCACGTGGTAGCCACGCAGACAGTTCCATCAGGGCAGGGGCTGTGTCAGGCCCTGCTGACTCCTTCATTTCCCCTCATGAGATCCAGGGGAAAGGAACCTGGTGATTGCATCAGGCAACAAGAACTTCATGAGCCAGGGTGCTGGTTGGGACCATGTTGTCTGCCTCTTACACAGCTAGAGAGCTGTGGGACAACCAGCCCTGCCCTGGGGACAGCAGGCCAGAGCCCTTGTGGGGGCCAGCAGGGAAAGGCCCAAAAGGCCAAGTGCTTGGCAGTCAAAGACCAAGGCCAGCTGGACTGAACTGGACACCAGGCTCCAGGTTCCTCTGAAACATCTGCAGGTTCTTGGGAGGTGAAGCACTCTCAGCTGCCATGGTTAAGGTTAACCTCATCTTCAGCCCCAGATGGTCCGGGCAAGCCCCAGGAGCACATCTTCTTACAGACAGATGACACACACACAGAGAAATGTACCAATGTACACCAATATGAATACAGACACAATGACTTACATACACACAGATGATTATACTGTTCCACAAACGTATCAGTAGACACCCATACTCCTCAACAGACACACATGTAGACACCCACACTCATACGCACACACACACAAACACATTAACATATGTAAAGATAAACACTGATGTGACCCACTACAAAGACTCCCTAAAGCGCATCCATACACACCCACTGAGAGCACACAGTCACGGATGCACTGACACACTGACAAAATTATACAGACGTAGTCCCCATGACACACACACTACAATAGAGCACATGCAGTCACCTACACATAGACACACAGATGCCTTGACATACAGGGACACACTGACACACCAGACAGACAGACAAGCTAGAGCACATCTATGCACAAAACACCTGCACATGCACATCACACACACACCCTGACCCACACGCACACATTCGAACAAGCCCTCAGGATCTCCAGGGCTCTTCTGCAGCTGTTGCCCACCCCCCCAGGGAAAGGCCATGTCCCCGAGGGAACAGAGGTCTCTGGTCCCATCTTAAGCTCTGCTGGGTCCTGCATGACATCAACAGCCACATCGCTGCTGCCGGGAGTTTCGAGCTGGGGCCAGGCCAGCGCCAGGCACAGACACTTCAGCCCTTGTTGGGAGAACAGAGAGAGGCTCTCTTGTCCACTGCCAGTCCTCTGACTCCAATTGCTGGTTCTCTCGTTGGCCTCTGCTCAGACTTTGCAGGTACGTGGGGCAGAGGGGCCATCAGGGTCAGCACAGGAGGGGGTGTGGCAGCATTGTGGGCTGTCTGTGAGAGCACAGGCCAAGGGCATGAGGCTGCACCCCCGACAGGGCAGTTCTGCAGCTCGCTCTCTCAGGGCTGCACAGGCCCGGGCCTCTCCAAGCAGCCTGGGCTGGGGGACTCCCTCCCTTCTGCTATTGTCACTTTCTCAGCTCCCAAGAAGGCCATGGGGTGCTGTCTCCAGGAGCCCCCTTGTAAAGATGGGCAGTCTTTACCCACAAAGGGCCAAGGCTATGGTTTTGGGATGCTCAGTGCCCAGCAGTCCCTGCAAGCAAATGGGCTGCGACATGAAATCTCGGCTCTTGGCCTTGACTTTCCAAGCAGGGGTGAGGCTGTGGGGCCCTAGGTGCCCTGAGCCAATGCATAGATATAGCCTCCTTCACCCTGCAATGTGGGGGCAGGAAATACCCTGCGCTCCTGGCTGCATAGACCAGCTGATCTGTTTGATTTCACACAGATACTGGCCAGGCTTAGTTTCTCCATGGTTCTGGCCTA
The DNA here is from genome assembly GCA_004027555.1 of Craseonycteris thonglongyai. Lineage (NCBI taxonomy): Eukaryota > Metazoa > Chordata > Mammalia > Chiroptera > Craseonycteridae > Craseonycteris > Craseonycteris thonglongyai. Next base: position 8,250 of record PVKE010017655.1, read on the forward strand.
AGGCCCCCCGGGGTAGCTGCCCTTCCAGGGGCATTAAGTAGAAGTCCTTGTGGCAGAGAAGCATGGAGCTTAGCCTGGGGCTGTCCACAGAACTTAACGGTTGCAACAGGTTTATATGGGAGCCTAGGGAGCCCAGCCTGCCCCTCACAAGGTATGTGATCTTAGACAAGTCCCTTTCTAGGCCTCAGGCTCCCTACCTGTAGAATGGGGACAAGGGTTCAGATGTTATGCTTTGCCAGATTCCTTCTAGCCCTAGTCATCCTGGACTTCTGGAACTGCCCTGGCTCAGAGAGATATTGCGACATTGTCTGTCCCCAACCCTTGAAAGGACTCAGCCTGGGAGGGGCCATCCCTGACCCTCCTTCCTCCTTCCCTCCTGAGACGTTTGACTACAGAAGCTGGGCCCAGGCAGTAGCATTACTTGTCCCACACAGGGGTGCTGGCATCTGGGGTAGGAGCTCAGGCTTTGGCAGCTGCACAGAGAGGGTTGGGGAGAGGTGGCAGGGGCAGTGGTACCTGAAACCCTAGACAGGTGATGCTAACTCCTCAACCAGCTCCCTCATGCCTGTTCCTCCTTGTGTCCCCAGCGTCCATCTGAGCACTGTTACAGAATGGACTCTAGCCCTAGCCTGCCTGGGACCCCCAATCCACAGGTGAGTGGGTCTTGGTTTTCCCACCCACTGCCAGGGGGCTCACTTCCTCCCACAGCTGAGGGAAATCTACAGAAACACCCGCCATTCCCAGACAGGACTCAGGGGCCACAGGGGTTACTGTGAGCTCACAGAAGTGGGCCGTTGCAGAGTACATAAGAGACTTGGGAAAAGGCTTCAAGAAGTGAATGAGGTGGTAAATTCATGGGGGAGGCCCTGAGGACACTTGGGTTCTAATGTCCATTGGGCTGCCTGTAAGTTTTTGGACAGTTCTTCCCTGGGCCTCAGTTTCCTCACCCTCACAGTTATTAGCATAAGGGCCAGCAGCCTCTCCAGGCTGTTGTGAGAACCATGATGATATGGTGGATGGGTGGGTGAGTAGGCAGAGGGGTGGAAAGAAGGAAGAAAGGGAGGAAGAGAAGAAGAAAGAAAGGCAGAGGAGGGAAGGAGGGAGGAAGGGAAGGGGGGAGGAAGGAAGGAGAAGCCTAGTAAAGAAGGAGAAGGGGGCCAGGGGAAAAGGAGAGGGTAAGGCATAGAGGCCTGCTGATCTTAATCACCTCTTTCTATAAATGTCTTTAGCCCTCAAGGGTCACTGGGAACATCAACCTGGGGCCTTCAGCCAACCCAAAGTGAGTTCTGGTCTCTTAAGCAACTCCTCTGCCTGGCTCCCCTTATACCTGGCTCCTTATGCCTTGGGAATAAAATCCAAGTTCTCTGGTCTAGCTTCAAGGCCCTCTGCCATCTGGGCCCAGAACCATCCCCCAGCTTTATCTTCCACGAGTTCCTCAGCCTTTGCCCATGCCAAGGCGTGTGCCTGGAACACACACCCCTCCAAAGTCAGCATTGTTAGCAAATCCCCACCCTTCAGGCCCTTCTCCAGCTCTGAAGCCGGATCCCTCTCTCTATGCAGTCCTGTCTGTTTTCCTCCCCACCTTGCACATTGTTTATTCAATCGTTAGATCCCCAGGGGCAGGAGCCAATCTTACAAGCACCCTCTTGGCTGGGAGAACATAGCATTCTTCAATGTGGAGGAGGCTTGCTTCCTGGAATGCTCCCTGTATGCCCCATATACAAAGTAAAAGAGAAGCCTGGATTTGATCTCAGGACCAGGGTTCACAAGATTGCAAATGCTGACCCATGTTCCTTCCTCTTCCCCCAGTGCCAAGCCCACTGACTTTGACTTCCTCAAAATCATTGGCAAAGGGAACTATGGGAAGGTGAGTGGTGCGGTGAGGGTGGGAGGCCTGGGTCTCCCCTTCTTCAGCTTCTTCCACTCCCTGCCTATCACTTGCATGTGCAAAGAGGGAGTTCACAGCCTGCAGAATCATGGATGCAGAGCCAGAGCTGGGGCCACTGAGAGAAGTCACCTGTGGGTCCTTGTATTTGTGCTTCTGCTCAGGTCCTACTGGCCAAGCGCAAGTCCGACGGGATGTTCTATGCAGTGAAAGTGCTGCAGAAAAAATCCATCTTAAAGAAGAAAGAGGTACCAGAGCTTGGGCATAGGCATTTCCTCTCCTGCTCCTCCACCCCCAGCCTAGGGTAGGCCCCAATTATGAGTGGCCCATGGGCTGGATGCAGAGGGGGTCACAGCAGGTGGGTAGGTGGTGCCCAGGGTGCTGAGCCTTCTCAAGGCATGCCAACCACCTCACCCATAGGGCCTTGAGGAGGGCCCAGTCCCAGATCTCTGCATTCCCCTGGGACATTCGGGGCCCCATGGTGGACAGGTCCTTTGCCCTGTCTAGGTGCCAGTCTCCCCATCTGTGCAGTGTGAGGCCGTACTTCATACACTCCAAAGACCCTTCCAGCCACAGCCTTCTTGGAGTTCTAGATGCTTCAGCTGATTTGAGTAATCATATGTGCTTTGCTTATTACCCTGGGATGGGGGCGCAGGGGGTTCTGATCCAGGGGCTGGAGCTGCCCCTACATGGACTGGTTGGGGATGAGGCTGACCACACAGAGCTCTGAAGTGGGGCCTGGCTCTCATGGCGATAAGGAGCCACAGGGGGCATTTGAGGAAAGACATGAGAAGGTCCTGGGCAGGGCGGCCCCCACAGCGAGGCCCAGTGGGCTGTGACACGGACCCGTCTGTGTGACTCCACAGCAAAGCCACATCATGGCGGAGCGCAACGTGCTTCTGAAGAACGTTCGGCACCCCTTCCTTGTGGGCCTGCGCTACTCCTTCCAGACACCCGAGAAGCTCTACTTTGTGCTCGACTATGTCAACGGGGGAGAGGTGGGTGGGCCCACAGGGAGCTCCTGTGGGCTGAGGCTTAGCTGCGAGCTGTCCATCCCACATGCCCACTGTGTACCAGGTTCTGGAATGTTCTCAACTCATCATTACAACAGATCCATTTTGTCAGCTGTAGAAACTGAGACTTACTTGCTCAAGGCCACCCAGCCTGCACCTGGCAGAGTTGGGGTGGGAATGTGGGTCTGTATTGACTTCTCCCAACAAAGTTGTCCAGACTCATTTTGGTGGACTCGGGAAAGGTCAATGTTAGAGGAGCTCTGTGGTCAGGATTGCCAGTGTCACATTGTACACCAGAGGCCACTGGGTGGAGGTGACCAATCACTGTGGTAAACAGACCTGAGGCCACCTGGTGACTCAGAAGAACAGCTGGATAAGCTGAGTTCCCTCTTGGACTTCACTGGAAAATGGCAACATTGAGTGGAGCCCCTCAGTGACCCCAGACTTAACCTCTGTGACCACATGCCTTTTGGCCTGATGCCTGAGAGGAGTTTTTGTCCTGTATCCCCAAGTCTCCTGGTGGAGGTGAAGGTTTTTCCATGACAGTAAAGTAGACCAAAGCAATTGGCCCATGGGCAGATCTAACCTGGGCTCAGCTTGACTCAACCATAATAATCTTATCACCTGGGTTGGAGGAAAAACACACCTTTGGACCATCCAGCTTCAAATCCCAGCTCTGCTAATTGCAGGCTTCATGACCTTGGCGGGTCATCAAGCTCGGCTCCCTCCCAGTTTCCTCTTAGGTGGAACTGGCATCAGATTTGATGCGTTGAAGGTGGTCAGGAGGATTAAATGAGATAAAACATGTGAAAGGGTCTGGCTTGGAGCCTGGAACACAGCAGGTGCTCAGTCCATGCTAATTAATTTCTCCCCCTGACTCTTTGGACACCCACAACTGCTCTGTGAGGTGGGGACTGGCATCCCCTTTGTTGTCTGAGTACACTGCAGCTCAAAGAGTGGGTGGCTTGGCCAGCTGCCCGCCTCTGGCTCTCTAGGAGCTAGAGCCCCCAGGAAGCCCTCTCACATGCCTTTCCCCCCTCCAGCTCTTCTTCCACCTGCAGCGGGAGCGCAGATTCCTGGAGCCCCGGGCCCGCTTCTACGCTGCCGAGGTGGCCAGCGCCATCGGCTACCTGCACTCCCTCCACATCATCTACCGGTGAGGCCTGCCTGTGGCTCAGAGCCAGGCCTGGCCCTTCTGCCCCAACAGCCAGGGGTTGTGTGGATCCCTGTGACATCCCCATGAACTTGGTCCTTTGTCTGAGAAGAAGGGCCCATCACAGGGTAGGGTGGAAGCCTTTCTAGGATCAAGTGCCCATCCTCCCTGGGCTCTCCACTGACATCTCTGTGAGCCTCCACAAACAGTCCTCCCGCCAGGACCCTGGGGCCCCAACTCTCCTCACTAAGTGGCTGAGGCATGACAATACACTTTTCTCTTGTTTTCTGCAGGGACCTGAAACCAGAGAACATTCTCTTGGACTGCCAGGTTGTGTGTGTGTATGTGTGTGTGTGTACAAACATGCATGCATGTGCATAGGTGCACATGTGTGCTATGTACCTACAAGTATGTGTGCATGGATGTGTGTGCATTGTACATACACACATATGGGCAGGGATGCATTCAAGTATGTGTGTGCACATGTGCCCATACTTGTCTACATGTGCATATATGTGCACATATACACATATGTGCATGTGTGTGTACATGAGGTATGGGGGGACCATAGGGGGGCCTGGTGGTAGCTCAGGGATTTTATGGTTCTTCCATGTCTTAGATTGGGGTCCCTTGAAATAGATTTCGAGGTGAAGCATTAGGTGCAGAAGGTTATTGGGGAGCGCTCTCAAGAGATCTACCTTTAAGGGGGTGAAGAGGCAGGATTGGGCAGAGGAGGAAGCTCACGTGCATTGTGGTTGCAGGTGAGGTTCAGCTACTCTTACAGGGGTGAGGAGGGCCAGAGCTGGGATGAGGCATTTGAGGCTCTGCATCAGTCAGTGATTGGGTGGGGATTGCCCCTTGGGAGGAGCATAGCTTTGGGTGAGGGCAATGCCCCTATATAGGGGGATGGGCATGACTGCTCTTAAAGACCAGATAAGGGCAGAGCCCTGCAGTGTTCACTCACTCCATGACCTCCACCAGCCACCTGCCCACCCAGCTGCCACACGGTATGGCTGCTTTCTGGGTCCCCTCTGTCAAGGGGTCTGCTGCCACCAGGTCCCTCCAGCAAGGACATTCTGGAGCTGTCGCTGCTAGAGGGCATTGGTCTGCGTAGTGGGCAGACAGTGGACTGCCTGCCGTCTCCCCACCAGGCCCCACGTGCTGCTCCAAGCACCACGTCCAGATGCCCTGGGGCTCGGGGTGGGGCCTCCAGAACCCAGAGCTGCTGGCGTGGGGTGTGGCATCTGGGCTTTGGGGTTAGGCCTGGCCATACCTTGATCTCATCCCTGCCCTGCCTTCCCTCCTCCACAGGGTCACGTGGTGCTGACGGATTTTGGCCTCTGCAAGGAAGGTGTAGAGCCAGAGGAGACCACATCCACATTCTGTGGCACCCCTGAGGTGAGCTAAACTTAGGCTGACCAGACGTCCCATGTTAAACAGGACAGAAAACAATGGTACTGTCCCATTTCAAATGGTACATGAGGTCAGTCTCACTGGGCTAAATTCAAAGTGTCAGGAGGTTGACGCTACATGCTGTTTGAAATGGTACAGCACCATTTTCTGTCCTGTTCTGACCTCTGGTCAACCTAGCTAAACTTCCCAGGAGAAGGGCAAGCTTGAGTGGTTAAGGCCGCTGAGTCTAGAGCCAACAGGTTACACCTGAGGGGGCTCAGTCCTTCCCCCCCAGTACCTCCCCTGAGCTGTCTGTGCAAACAGCCTGCTTTTCTCATCTGTAAAATGGGAACGCCAGCTCAGAAGGCTGCTGGGACCCAGCCAGTTATGCTCACAGTGATGTCCAATGGAAACAGAAACAGAAACGCAAACCATATAGGCAATTAAAATTTTTCCAGCAGCCACCTTTAAAAGTAAAAAGAAACAGGTGATACTGTTTTTTGACAAAGAGAGACAGACAGACAGTGAGACAGAGAGAAGGGAGAGGGCCCAGAGCAGCCTCCATAGTTGTACGTCATCAGTTTTCCATTTACGGTAGTTTCACTCCACAGGTGGGCACAAGGCTGCACTGGGCAGGAACTGAGCCGGGGGCCTCCTGCATTGGGCCCTGGCAGGAACCGAACTGGGGGCACACCTCAATTCAGCATATGGGTCTACACAGGCTGAGGCTGGGATTTGATCCTTGTACCCCGGGGGCTGCAAAGTGAGCTCTTAACCTGCTGAGCCATCCTGGCTTCCCTATAATATATTTTAATGAACCCATATATGCGAAACACTGTCATATCAACATATAATCCATATAAAATTGTTGAGCTATTTTATTCCATTTTTCTAAGTCTTTGAAGTCAGCGTGCCTTTTACACTTATGGTTCATCTCAGCTCAGAGCAGCCACATTTCAAGTGTCTGGTGGCCACATGTGGCTAGTGGCTGCGGTATGGGAGGGCAGCACCCTACAGGAGGGCCTGTCCTGACAGTTAAGACAGGGGCAAGCAAATGTGAAACATTGGTCTTCTGTCCTCTTCCAGTCACCAACAGCCTGGAGGGTTAAATTTGGGTGTCTCAGTAGTAAGTGACCCATGTCTAACTGTCCTGCTGAGGACTCTCTGCAGCCTTGGGATTCAAACCTTTCCTTGAACTCCCACCTGTGTTGCCCTTTGGACCTTGGACCCAAAGGGGCTCCCAGACACTTGGACAGGTGTCCGGTGGGGGCGGGGGCTGAGGCTACAGAACTGGGAAGCTCCGCGCAACCTGGCATGGGGCAGGACTTCAGTCACACTGTTTTTCTCCCTGTGCTTGAAAATCCGGGTTTCACACCTCAGCTGGGCCTCCTCGGTTTGGTTTGGTCCTAAGGTGGTGGGTGGACAGGGGACCTCTCTGAGCAGGAGCCACTGTCTGTGTTTGTGTTTGGCAGAGTGTCCACTGGACAGAACTGACCTCCCAAAGCCTGACTGCCCAGCTATGCCTTCTTCAGACACTGGGGTGTGGGGGGCATGTGGAACCCTGGCTCATGGAGGGGACATGTGACCCCAACACCTCATCTCTTCCGTGATCTTTCCATCCAAGTACCTTGTCTACAAAGGGGAGACCGAGGCTGAGGGCCTCTCAGATAAGTGTGTTTCCCCTCAACAGTACCTGGCTCCGGAAGTGCTTCGTAAAGAACCTTACGACCGGGCTGTGGACTGGTGGTGCCTGGGGGCTGTTCTCTACGAGATGTTGCACGGCCTGGTGAGTGGGTGGAGCTGTCAGGGGACAGAGATGGGAGTGGGTTTCTCCCTTGTGTCACCTGCTCAGGCTCCTCATGGAACCAAATGAGCCACCTGTCCAGACCAAGCTAAAAAACATGGTGCCCAAGGCAACACAAGGGTTATGTGTCTATTTTTTCAATCATGTTAGTTCGGCACTTTACAATCTACCATCTCCTATGTTACTCCTTTGGAATCTTTTTGTTTTGTTTTGTTTAATTGTTTTTGACAGAGAGAGAGAGAGAGAGATACAGATACAGAGACAGAGAGAGAACTGAACTGAGGGCACTCCCCAGTTCAGCATATGGGTCCGCATGGGCCGGGGCCAGGAATCAATCCTTGGTCCCCAGCGCTGCAAAGTGAGCACTTAACCCACTGAGCTTCCCCTCCTTTGGTATCTTTGGAGGCTGGCTGCAGGAAATGGAGTTGTTCTTACTTTACTGAAAGAGAAACTGAGGCCCAGACCAGTCACAGTGCTGGGAGGTTATGGAACCAGCCCTGGCCCCTGCTTAGGTGGAGGCAAGTGTATACTCACCCAGGTAGGCTTCACTCCGGGGTGGCTTCACCCAGAGAGCTTGATGGCTATGAAGGACCAGGCTCTGTGGCACCAGAGAAGGAAGAGCTGACAGAGGAGGTGGAAGGAGGAGCATCAGGAAAGATCGACCTGGTTCTTTCCTAGCCATGTGACAGCATTAATCTCTCTGAGCCTTGTCTTCTCATCTGAAAAATTACTGTCTCGAGTCTTGGTTGAGAGGTGGGGATGAGAGGATAACGGGGGAAGTGTTAACTTTGCCAAGTGGAAAGTTGACACATAAGCTAGATTATGACAGGTGGGGTAGGGGATGCTCCTGGGAGGTCCACCAGCCCCACACCGGTGGGGAGAGACTCCTTGGTCTTCCCAGCAGCCCTCTCCACAGTGTTGGAAGTTCAGAGGTCTCTGTCTCTCTCCAGGCTTGCATGTGAGCCATTGCACAAGACACAGTTCTGGCTCAATCCTTACAGCTACCCAGCTTTGCTCCAAGTCTCCCTGAGACCTGTGCCCACTTGAACAGGGATGATCCTCCAGCTCTCTCCCTCTTTCACTAGCCACCCTTCTACAGCCAAGACATAGCCCAGATGTATGAGAACATTCTGCACCAGCCGTTACAGATCCCCGGGGGCCGGACAGTGGCTGCCTGTGACCTCCTGCAAGCCCTTCTCCACAAGGACCAGAGGCAGCGGCTAGGATCTAAAGCAGACTTTGTAGGTGACCTGGCTGTAAAGCACTGGCCTTTCTTTGGGCTCTCAACTTCCTGCAGAGGCAGCTTGGAAGCATGGTGACACGCATGCAGCTGTCCCACAAAACCAAGCACTGCTAATTCATTCCTTTGGGAATTCATAGGATATTGACCTAGGTGCTAGGGCTTCAATAGACTGGGTCTCTGCCCTTCTTAAATATATTGGGGGAGGGCAGAAAAGAAACAGACATTATATACAATTATTACAGAGTGTGACAAGTATCAGGAAGGAAATCAACAATGAGCTGAGATAGACAATAATGGGAGCAGGCGAATTCATACGGGAATGGTCAGGGAAATCCTCTCTGACCCTGTCAGTGTGAATTAAGCTGGGACCTGAAGGATGAGGGGACAATTAAGTTGAGACTTGAAGGATGAGAAGGAACCACTCATGCAGAGCTGGGAGGAGGCATCCCAGACACAGGACACAGCATGTGCAAATGTCCTATGGTGGGAATGAGGAGGAGAGTGGTATGCTGTAGGGCATTTTGAGGAAGGGAGTGGTAAGACCAATATAATTCCTCTGGCTTCTTTGTAGAGTGGACTGGGTTTACTTTTCACAAATATCTGAGCACTTCCAGGCAGGGCAAGATAGACAGATGAACAATTCACAGGCCATTCCCTCAACAAGTTCATTTAATATATATATTTTATTTACTGAAGTAGCACTTTACAAATAATCTTACATTTTCTACTCAACAAAAGACCAGATTTATAACAGGAAGCCCACAGTACTCTTCTCCCTAGAAGTTTGTTTTCTCTTCTAGCTTAGTGGTTGAGATGCAGGGACTCAGAGACAGGCTACCTGGTTCAGATTTCTCCTCCATCACTTACCAGTTGCAAAACCTTGGGCAAATGTTCCCCATTTGTGATAATAGCACCTAAATTATAGCTGCTATCTAGATCAAAATGGACTAAGATATGCAAAGCACTTAGGCCAGTGCCTGGCACGTAGTAAGTGCTTTTTAGGTGTTTTTACCTACAGCCCTACATGCCAGATACTGTAAAGTATAACAACATTTAGACATTTGCCTAGCCATCCCTGGCCAGCTTAAAGAATAGGGCTTTCATTGAAGACCAGTTCCCTCCTTCCAGGTAGAAATTGGTATCTTAAGAAATATGTATGATTTTTAAAATAAGGTATACATACATTCACATAGATCTAAGTTAAAGGATATGCAGAAAAAGTCCTTTTAACCACTTGGTTCCTTAACTTAGAGGCAAGCAATGTTGGCAATTTCTTGAGTATTCAGGAGATATTTTGGATCTGGCTTTTTTAAGAAGCCCAAGGGCATGGTGTTCTAATATAGGGAGTCAGAGAACCCTTCTTTGAAAAATACCAGTAGAAAGAGGTTCCTGATGGGATGGGAGGAAGTTGATGCCAAGCTGCATTAGAAGTGGTAAACCACACTCCCAGACCCTGCAGCTTTTCTTAGAGCTTTACTTCCCAAACCTTCCTTAGTGAGTTCATCTGGTCTATTTCTTTTTTTGCTCTATTTCTTTGGTATGCGTTCTGGAAGACACAAGACACACTGAGACAGAAGGGGGCGGGGTCCCCGATTCCCCCTGGAACCCCCAAAAGCAGGTTTTGCTGTCTTGTTCAATGGCATACCTTCAAAGCCTACTATGGTACTGGCACAGCGTAGTTGCTCTGTAAATAGTTGCAGAATAAACAAATGCTATGGGGAGAACGGTTTGGGTTCTAGATGATGGTGAAGGGCAAGGCCTGGCTGTGGCCCTAGGTAACCAACTGGAGGTACAAGTTACTTTTCCAGGAAAGGTTTTAGGGCTTGACAGCCAGTTGCCAGTAGAATTGGAGCTCCCAGACATTTGAGAGGTGGGTTGGAGGTGCCTATGGGGAGGACTACTTCTGATCAACACCTTCTTCCTGCAGCTTGAGATAAAGAACCATGTATTCTTCAGCCCCATAAACTGGGATGACTTGTACCACAAGAGGCTGACTCCACCCTTCAACCCAAATGTGGTAAGAGGTCACCACAATCCAGATTCTGGGATCCCAGGGCTGGTGGGGGTTTGGAGGGTATATGTGCCAACTCTCTACAGATGGGAAAACCGGGGGTCCAAGAGGATCCATGATTTGTCTGTCCAAGGCCACACAGTAAATTAGAGGCAGAGCTGGGTCTAGAACCCAGACGTCCTCACTGCCAGTTCAGCTCTGTGTGATGAGCCAGGCTTCTGCTCCTTAATTTTTTGCACCAATAACCTCCATTGCATAGTCCTTTACAGTTTTTAAAGTGCTCTGTGTCACATAGCACACCCAGACAGAGCCACACCCTGTAAAGATACTTTTGCTCCCATGGTTAGCTTTTTTTCCTGATAATAAAAGTGACATGTATTCTTTGTGAAACAGAAGGTGTGTGAAGCAGTGTAAAGCAGCTGGGAGAAAAAACTTATTTTCTCACTATCCAAGAGAAACCATAGGTGACATGTTTCCTTCCAGTCTTTTTTTCTGTTTTGTTTTGTTTTTATTTTATTTTACAAAGGTCGTAAAAAAAAAAAAAATAAATAATATATATATATATATATATATATATATATATATATATATATTGCTAAAAACAATGTGATTATTTCCCCAAGCCATATAAAACTTTACAAGCATCATTTTAAGTGGCTTGTACTGTTTCTTTATCATAATGTACTGATGAACACCTTTGAGTGCCCATCTTTGCCCAGAGTTCTGATTTTTCCTTGAGGTGGATGGGGAATTACCAGGTCAAAGAATGTGAATGTTTTTAGGTTCTTGATTTGTACTATGATCTCCTTTCTATCAGTAGCATCTGCTGGAGAATTCTCATCTTACTCTCTGCAGTTTGTGTGCTGTTTTCTTTTTCATCCTTTTCTTTTTTGTGCATGTTTGTTAAGTAAAAAGTGGCCTCTTGTATTGTTTTAATTTATATTTCATTCATAGTGAAGGTGGTTAGTTTTTGAATGTTAATTAGCAGTGATAGTATGAGTGAATGAAGCCCTATTTGAGGTGGACATTGGAGGTTCTCTTGGTCACCTATAACGTGTCAAGCAGTGTCAAAGTCCGTCCATCCAAGAAGTCTGCACACCTCAACACTGTCAAGGTTACTCACCATTTATAGCTTTCCTTTGCTGAAATACCTGTTTGTGAATGTGTCTTTGAGCACCAGATTTTTGACATCAGTTTTTAGTCCAGGCACCTGAAAAGTTTATCTTGTGAGACCTTGAATCAGTGTCTTTATTTGTAAAACAAAAACAAACAAAAACAAAACATAAAATACCTGCCTTGTTTAAGGCCACACAGCTAACAAGGTCCAGGACTGGAATTCACATTCTGGTCTTGGAGTTCCACTGTGTCCTGTGGCCTTTTTAAGAAGCTGAAAGTCATGGTCTGTTTAGTTCCACAGAGTAAGGCTTGAATCCTAAAGAGGACCCTTCCACTTGCTCATCTACTTACCCAGGCTGGGCCTCCTCTATGAACAGGTTGTATCAGTGAGCTCTTGCTGCCATAACAAGCCAACCCCAAACTAGGTGGCTTATGTCATTCTGATTCTGTGAGTTGTTTGGGTGTTTGTTTGTTTGTTTTTTGACCTGGGCCAGGTCAGTTGTCTTGGCTGGGCTCTCTCATGTCAGTGGTTAGCTAGCAGCTCAGCTAGCAATTGATCTAAAATTGTGTCACTCACATGCCTGGCAGTTGGCTAGCAGCTGGGACAACTGGGTTCTCCTTCACGAGGCCTCTTATACTCCAGCAGGCTGGCCTCCGCTTGTTCACTTGGTGGCCTTAGGAATTCAAATGCAACAAGAGAGGACTTCCAATGTGTGTTTTTCAAGTCTGATTGCATCACATTAGGTAATGTCCCACTGGCCTAAGCAAGCCACATGGAGAAATAGACTCCACCTCTGGATGGGAATGGAGAATTTGTGGCCGTTTTTACGATCTCTCACACAGATCTTCCTTCAAAATAGCTAACGCAGTCCAGTTGCTCTCTACCATATTACTCTATTTTATCGTTTTCGTAAGACCTATCAACATTCAATATGATCTATTTGTCTGTGTACATGCCTATTACCAACTGTCCTACTCCCTATATAATATAAACTTTGTGAAACCAGGGACTTACACTATTTTATTTTTCTGTATTTTAAGTGCCATGAACCATGCCTAGTAGGCATGCTTTGTGTGTATATACACACACATATACATATATACACACACATACACATACATATGAAAATATGTGGAGCAGGCAGGGTACCAGGGGGTTAGAAGAATGGATATGTGGTGGTTGGACCTTGTGGAATAAGATAACTCATGCAAAGGCATGGGTAAGTGACAGTTAAGTAAGGGTGTCCATGAGGCACTCAGAGGGGAGGCCTAACATCCCTCTCAGCGCTTCGTGGATTCCTTTGCAGCTCCGACCCCAGTGTTCCCTTCTGCTCATTGGTTTGCATTCACAGGCAGGACCTGCTGACTTGAAACACTTTGACCCAGAGTTCACCCAGGAAGCCGTGTCAAAGTCCATTGGCTGCACTCCGGACACTGTGGCCAGCAGCTCCGGGGCCTCTAGTGCATTCCTGGGATTTTCCTATGTGCCGGAGGATGATGCTGTCGTGGACTGCCAGGAGCGCCTGTGAAACTAGCTGGCATCTGTAAGGAATTACCTTCAGCTGCTCGAAACAGAGACTCAAAGTTAACATTGGCTTTACAAAGACTGTATTTTTTCTCCAGCACGTAAAGAATGGTGTTGGGTGGTCCAGGGCTGATCTGACAGGTCATCACATACGCAGAGGCTTTCTGTATATTGCTCTGCCAGCCTTGGCTAATGGCTTCCACCTTGGTTGCTATGTCATCATAAGGTGGTTCCTGGAGCCCTAGCCACTGCTTTTGGGTTCTGGGCAGGAAAAAGAGAAAAAAAAAGAAAAGAAAGAAAGAGAGAGAGAGAGAGAGAGAGAGAGAGAGAGAGAGAGAGAGAGAGAGAGAGAGAGAGAGAGAAAGAGAGAGAGAAGGAAAGAAAGAAAGAAAGAAAGAAAGAAAGAAAGAAAGAAAGAAAGAAAGAAAGAAAGAAAGAAAAATAAAAGGAGGAAAGGAACTTTTATAGAGTTTCCTGGAAGCCTCACCCAGTGACTTTTGCTCATTAACCATCCACTCTTACCTTTGCAATAGAGACTAGGCTATATGATTTGTTAGCTGGGACATGGCTACTCCTAATAACACAGATGTTCTGACACTAAGGGAGAGGGGGAAATGCTGGGTAGGAAACCAGAGGGCCTCGTGGGATTTGGGTTTTTATCTTAAAGTATAAAATGACAGAGATGTGGTAAGTCTATACAATATCACCCAATATTCTTTTGTTTTTCTGTGTTGATGGTATCTTTCTTTGTTGTGGGTAGTATTAGACATTTGTTGTTAGGTTTGTCTGCCTGGCATCTGAACACATCCTCTGTTCAGGGAATCTCTTAGTTTATGAACCTGGGTGAGGGGCAATACCTACCTCCACTTACAGAAGCTAAAATTCTAGATACTGACTTTCCCAGCTTCCCATGCAGCTAGGGCCAGGCAGGTGGCCCAGGGATGCACCCGTGCCAGATTTTTACAAAAGGAAGAGACTGAGAGCTCTCTTTCATGTGGTAGCTCTGGTGACAGTACCTACAAAACCAAGTTCCTGGTGTAGAAGTGACCACAATGCAAATGGTAGCAATTGGGACTCAGTGGCAGCAGTAACAGCAGCAATTTTCTCATCAGATCAGCACTACAGTGTCATTCCTGGGAAGCCTTGAGCCTCATCTTCTAGCTTTCCAATCATTTGAAGTTTCTGATCCTTTCAACACCCTTCTTTTTGCTTCATTGGCCAAAGTCAGCTTCAGAACACAAGCCTACGCTGAACCAGTTTCTTTTTTTATTGTTTTTTTATTGTTTTTGACAGAGAGAGAGAGAGAGAGAGAGAGAGAGAGAGAGAGAGAGAGAGAGAGAGAGAGAGAGAGATACAGAACTGGGGGAGCTCCCTAGTTCAGCATATGGGTCCGCACGGCCGGGGCCAGGACCGGGATTCGATCCTTGGTCCCCGGTGCTGCAAAGTGAGCGCTTAACCCACTGAGCCATCCCGGCTCCCCCTGAACCAGCTTCTGTGCTAAGCTCTTTCAAGTCAATTAGCAGTTTTTATCCAAACAACCCAAAGGTAGGAACTACCAAAGACTCTCAGTTAACTGGCACCCAAGGGGATTTGTAAATGCTGGATAAATGTAAGTAGACTCTTCATTAACTGGAACTCAAGCAACCAACACCCATTGCTTGAGTTCTGGTTAACGGACAGTCTACTGTATTACTATCTCCTTTTACTGATGAAGAAAGAGTCAGAGAAGTTGTTCCTTGCCTGAAGTTCACATAGCCAATAGGGCCAGAGCTGTGTCTTAGAGCAGTAGTCCCCAACCTATTTGGCAACAGGGATTGGTTTCATGGAATATATTTCTACGGACCAGGGTATAGGGAAGGGGTATGTGTTTTCAGGATGATTCAAAAGCCAGATGCAGCTTAATTGTTACTTACCACTCACAGGGTTTTGATGAGTCTTCAAGCAATTGATTGATTGTGGTCTCTGCAGCCAAACCTCTCTGCTAATGTTCATCTATCATCAGGCATTAGATTTTCACAAGGAGTGCACAACCTAGATCCCTCGCATGTGCAGTTCACAATAGGGTTCACGCTCCTATGAGAATCTAATGCCACCACTGATCTGACAGGAGGTAGAGCTCAAGTGGTAATGCGAGAGCAATGGGGAATGGCTGGAAATACAAATGAAGCTTCGCTCACTCACCTGCTACTCACCTCCTGCTGTGTGGCCTGGTTCCTAACAGGCCACGGACCTGTACTGGTACTGGTACGTGGCCTGGGGTTTGGGGACCTCTGCCCTAGAGCCATATAAGCTGACTCCAGGGCTCTCACATATCTGCCTCTCACTCTGGCAACATGTTAAGTGCAACAGAATGGCTGTCAAAATCCCTCAGAGCCAGGTCAGAAATTGGCCAGAATAAGGTAGGTGGTAGGAAATAGGGTGGTGAAAAGGAGTTATTGAACTGGACACTCAGGGTCTAAGCCTGGTTGCTATGTTCATGCTGTCCTCCACCTCATCCGCCCCTGTGTATTTGACTTGTCCAAGGCCATAGGGAGCCCAGGCCTTGGACAGGGCTGGAAGCTGGTACAGGCTTGGTGACCAGAGCCTCCCAGTTACCTACAGCGCTCCAGGTGCTCAAGATTTGTCACTTCTCAGAGTAATTCTGGACCAGTTGTGAGCACAATACATTTCATGAATTCAGGATACTCTGCACTTGTAGGATGGATTATGCTGCTTTATTTCATTGGAAAATGGTTTCTTTTTCACAAACCTGTGGCTCATAATCCAACTTCTGGGTGATCTTATTAGATTTTTGGTTTGTGGACAAAAGGTGAATTTTCTTAACATCAGTGTGTGCTGGTGATTTTACTGTCTTTTCCTCTTAATTCAATCCCATTCTTTCTCTCCCATTTTTCCAGGGCCACCCCCCTGCCCCAGGAATTATGGGGCATGAAGCTGAATACCATGGAAAACACACCAATGACACTGACACTGGTTTATTGGAGATCAAAGCTGGGTCAGGAAGAGCTACTGTTACCCTTTGACATGCACTGAGAATTCTGAAACACTCTGATCTGATTTCGATCTTAATGGTGTCTGTTAACTGACAAATGTAAAACATGATGAGGAAGAAGCCAAATTGCCCCAACTACCCCAAGCAAAAAGTGAGAGCGTGCAATTGTCAGACACATGATAGTACTGTCAAAAGTACACAATCTGCTATGGATTGTGAAACATGTAATAGCCCTATCTGTTCTAAGACTAAAAGATCACAAAATGTTCAGTGTAGAAAATAAAAACTATGATGTTTAAATGTTCATGTTATGCTTGTTTATTGAGCACATTCTGAATTTTATGGGCATTATCTACAATCCTCACAATAAGCCAGCACTTAGACATTATTAAGCTGTTTACAGATAATAAACACTCACTCAGATTAAGCAATTTGCACAGGGTCATCGAGCTGATTATAAGACACAGCCAGGAATTAAACTTGGTGGCAGCTGATTCTAAGACCCTTACTCTTTCTATTAATACAACCTCCAACAGTGGGAGGAGTGCTCTGCACAGGTACTCTTTTGGTCTAGGAAACACTGACTGCACACCAAGCAGGATTCCAAGACCTGACCCAACACTCAAGTGGCTCAGCCTACTCTCTACAGTGGAAATATATCACTTCCATTTTTATCCCTAACTGAAGATTGTATCCACCTAATTTTGCAGCAAAATACAACATTCCCAGGAAGAGAATTTTCAACCACTCTCCTCCACTTTTTAACTCTGCAATGGCAGTAGTTGTGAGAAGACAAGAATTGTGTGTTTCAGGATCCCCAAACTCCTACCACTCCGTAAATGCTGAAGATTCTAACAAACATAAATGCAAAGTGAAATTGTTGGAAGTCTCTGCTCTCATCGTGTTGAGCCTGCCAGGGTGGCAGAAGTCCACGTTCTCAGGGGAGAAGGGAGGCCCGCTTGTGGTTGCCGACGTCTGGTTTCTCATTTTCAGGACGACGGCTCTTTTGCATAAGCAGTTCCTTTTGCTCGGAACACCCTTCCCAACCTCAGCCGTAATGAATACCACTCTTTTTTCACATCTCTGCTCATCGGGTGGGCCTTTCTGTCCAGCTTCTGCCCCTCACAGCTCCTTAATACTGTTTATATCTTTACTTTTTGGGGGGACCTGGCGAGGTCTAGCTTCCCGCCCGGGCACGCCTAGAGGGCAAGTTCACTGCCATATCCTGGGTCTCGCATTATGGGCTAACCAAAGAGAAAGAACTAACTCGTGTTACCCTTCTCACCACTAAACCTGCCCACCTTCCTCCGGGAAGCCATCCCTGGCCTCCCAGGGTGCCGAGGCCCTTTCTCACCACGCAGCAAACTTCTAGCCAGGTGTTCCTGGCAGATCCCGCCCCAGGGTCTCAGCGACAAAGCCCCGCCCCACCTCCGCCGGCCCCGCCCCCACCTCCGCCGGCCCCGCCCCCACCTCCGCCGGCCCCGCCTCTCTGCGCCTCCGCTTTTAGGATCGGGACCGGGGCGTCACGCCAGAAGCCGTCACTAGCCTCCCTTGCGATGGACGAAGTTTGAGATCTTAGGAACTACCCTTGTATCAGTCTTTAATAAGACTTGATACTAAAGGACAAAATGAAATCGGTTTATTTTTGGTTTAAAGTTAACGTTCTGTTTGGATTTACCCCTCATCCAAAATAATGGTATAGTCCCATGTGAGCCCCGCCCCCTACCTCCACCACCCCGACGCTCGTGGCGGAACGACGTCTCCGTTCTGTCGTCATTACGTCACTCCGGAGGTAGATCCACGCCCGGGTCCACGCCTTCCCAGCGCGCCGCTCGGCCTCTGCCGTTGCTAAGCTGTCTTGGAAACCTGGCCGCGGGATGCTGGGCGGCGTCAGCTGACGATGGTGGGCACTGGGCCTCAGGTAAGATCTCTGACAGGGAGGGTCTCTGAGCCAGTCTTATGGAAAATTGGGGTCCTCTGGGGTAAAGTAAACTGGGGGCGCGGATAGATAGGCCTGAATTCCATCTTGGACTGAGTTCGAGTTTCCATCGCCTCTGGTTATGCGGATTTTCAGTCGCTCTGACTGAGTATGAAAGAGCATTGGACAAGGACTTGTAAGACCTTAGTCTCATCCCCTTTCTTAGGAATCCTGTCTTTTACATTCAGCCCTATGGCAAAAATAGAAATATGTACATTCCAGGACTGTGTATGATGGCAAAACATTGCAAAGATGCCCACGAAGGCAGTAGTTCAGTTTATTATGGCATAAGATCACGCAACCACTAACCTAATCATGACGACTTTACTTTCAGAAAACTTGAGAAAGCAGAATACAGTATACAACATACACACTGAAATTGAACATGCTCATGGATAGAGTGGAACATGAAAAGATAGCTGTGGTGGGAATCACTGGGCATTTTCTTTTTTAACTTGACAAAATGATTTTAAAGTTAAACTGGAAGAATATATATGTGAGACCAGCTAGGAAAATTATAAAAATTAAGAATTATAAGAGGGCTTAGCTCTCTGATACCACCAAGATATAACATCATAAAGCTACAATAATTAAGATAGAATAATTAAGATGGAACTGAGCAACAACTTACAGTTAGATATAATATGTGGAATTTGGAATAAGATCCAAATATTTATAGGGATTTGTTATATAGGTAAGATGATTTATTTATTATATTTATTTATTGCAGTGATATATTTTATTCAAGGTGGTATTTTGTTTTAAAGATTTATTTTAGTGTTTTTGAGAGAAGAAGCGGGGAGAGAGGGGGAGGGCCCAGAGCAGTCTCCATAGTTGGTACATCATTAGTGGTGACATGGTTTCATTCCCCACAGGGATGTGGGACTGCGTGGGGCAGGAACCAAACCAGGGCCCTCCTGTATGGGCAGAGAGAACCTTCACTGCTGTGCCATCCCAGTGGTTACCAGTTGCACCAGTTGTGCTGCAGTTCATCTTATGGGGTTATATGGGCAGGGCTGGGAATCGAATCATGGATTTCACAATTTCGAGGCAGGTGCTCAACCACTGAGCTATCCTAGCATCCCCTGACTAAAAATTTTAAAACCTTTGTATGGCCTGCAAAATTCCACCAAGCCAAACCAAACCAAACCACAAAAGCTCCCATAAGTTAAGTCTAAAGACAATGGATGAAAGTATTTTTTTAATGATGACTTAGAAAAATATTAAACCCAAGACAAAAATGAGCAGAGTACATGAATAAGAAAATCAGAAGAAACACAAGTGGCCAATGTAAACAGTCAAAGATGGCCATCTCATAAATTTCAAAGTGAAAAAATAATGAAATGGATTTTTTTTTTCTACCTTAATAGAAAAGATGAAAAATATTGGTAATAGGACTGTATGGAATATTAGTTTAGTAAAAATTAGTACAATTTTTTGGAGGGCAATTTGAAAATAATTTACTTAGCTATTCAACAGGTAGGAATTCTACAAATATGGAAAGTGCATAAAAACATCATGTTCAAGGATGGTTAATGTTTGTAGCATTGTTTTACTAGTGAAAATTTTGAAAAGAAGACGTCAATCTGTATGTAACTGGTTAAATAAATATGGTACATCCATAAAATGGAATACTATGCAGCAGCTTAAATGTGATAGAGCCATATGTATTGACATGGAAAGATGTGAAAGATACAAGATTAGGTGGAAAAAGTGTGTTGTAAAATAGTGCATTTGATAAAATTCTATTTTGTGAATAAAACCATAATTTAGCATATATGTAAAAGGAATCTAGAAGACTGTACCCTACTGTTAATAGTTAACAGTAAGGAATCAGATTGGAAACATGATCTCCCACAGGGGTAGGGTGATGGCAGGGCATAACCATGTGAGTAGGCTGGTGGTAAGGCCAGGGCAAGAAACAAGAGGTCAAAGTCACAGTTGGCCTTAGGTTTCTGCATCAGTGATTATGCGTTTCACTCTCAACCTTTGAGAATTTTAGGAATTTCATGGCTTGTAGCTAGTTGTATACCCTTTCAATAAATTAGAGAAGTAGACTATTCCTTTTGGGGTCTTTCTTTTGGAATATTTTTTATTGTTTCCCTTTTTCTAATCCCCTTTTTCCCCATAGGTAACCATGGAGAAAGAACTTCGTAGCACCATTCTTTTTAATGCATACAAAAAGGAAGTATTTACCACCAACAATGGCTATAAATCCATGCAGAAGAGACTTCGGAGCAATTGGAAGATTCAGAGGTGACCTTGTCTATTGTTTTTCTTTCTAAGTGATAATAATAGCCTGCTGATAAAACTGAAAGTCTTTATTTTGTCATGTAAGACAGATTGTTTAGGTGGGAATAGCTCAATTTAAAGATCATTCAGACGTAAATAAATTATTATTAAAGCATCTCTTTTGAAAATTGGATTTAGTATATTATTAAGTTGTCCCCCAAATCACAAATAAAAAAATTATTCTAATTATACATATACATCTTTATAAGAGGTTAGAGAGACTTTCTATATATTTTAACTTGGGTCAATAGTTTAGAGAAGGGAAAAATGAGAATATTCCTTGATGTGTGTTTGTATATGTAGTTTTTCTTACTGGGTAAGGATATGCAATCATGCAAGCTACTGGTAGAGCTGATTGAATTAGTAGTTGGAGGATTTCTAAAATTTATGTGCTCTAGCATCATTTAGTAATTGAGCTTACAGGAAGTATTTGAGTAGAGAGAGGCCAATGACTGGGGCAAGCCTGTAGAGGGGATTCTCACTTTGGAGAGAGGCTGGACTGAGTACCTCTAAACCCTTTCCTCTCTGTAGCCTCTGGTTCCAGACAGTCTTGAGCAGGGGTGGTGAACCTATGGCATGCATGCCCAAAGTGGCATGCGGAGCAATTATTTCGGCATGCGGAATTATTGTTTTTTGTTATAAAAACATCCTATGCCTCTTATAGACATAAAAATAATTGATACCTCTATCTCGATGGGTTGGCACGCGAGTCGAGCGAGTATACTCTTATTTCATAAACTTTGGCACTCAGTCGCCAAAAGGTTCGCCACCCCTGGTAGAGGCTAGTTTAAATTATGGATCTAACACTTGCTTTTAAAATCATATTTGTAGCTTAAAGGATGAAATCACACCTGAGAAGTTAATTGGGGTGAAACTGTGGATTACAGCTGGGCCACGGGAAAAATTTACTGCAGCTGAGGTAAGAAATACCCATAAAGAAGAAATACAATGAGATGGTTAGGAGCGTGGGCTCTGAAATCCTGGATTTAAATTGTGTTGCCTTAAGGTAATCACTTCCTCTTTCTCTTCATCATTGCGTTGTTGTGATGGTTAAATGAGGTAATGCATGTAAAGTGCCAGACACCATACTGCAGGCTAATTAAATATTAGCCATACTTGGTGCCATATTAAGTTAACCCAGAACTCAGCAAGAGCCTTTGCACAGAGACTGGGAAGTGCCGCAGGGAAGGTTGTGGGGAGTAGGGAGGCCTAGGCCGTGTGGGCCAGCATGATCCTTAGACTGAGGCTGTCCAGAATCTCCAACTCCTACTTTGGGTGGGGCCATAAGGAGGAGGTCCACAGGGCAGCATTTTTTAAAATTGTTAAATATATTATTAAATATATTTACACTGGTTGGTAAAAATTACATAGGTTCCAGGTGTACAATTCTACATTACATTGTCTATGTGTTACATCATATGCTCACCACCCAGAGGCAGTTCTCTTTCCATCACCATATATTTGACTCCCACAAGAGACCATTTTTTTTTTTTTTTTAAATATTATTATATTTTATTGTTAAATTTAATGGGGTGACATTGGTTGGTAACAATCAGACAGTTTCCCAATGTACAACTCCACATCACATCACCCATGCATCGCATTATGTGCCCAGCTCCCAGAATCAGGTCCCCCTCTAACCCGATATATCTGGTGCCCACTCCCCCCTCCCCACACAACTCTCCCTCCTCCCTCCCCCTTCCTCCCTCCTCTCCAGGTAAACACCAAACCATTGAGTGTGTCCATAATGCTGGTGCCCTCTCCCATCTCCCCTCCCACTCTCCCTCCCCCCTCCTCCCCTTCCCTCAGGCAATCA